>WSXT02145802.1:0-10382 GCA_011762715.2 Neuroterus valhalla
GCGTAGCGCGAGGTAAATACATTATCGAGCGCGAAGCGCGAGATTTGGATGACGCGCGCCCTAGGCGCGCTCAAACTCGCGAGCGAAGCGAGCCGAGCGCGAAGCGCTCTGTGAGAATGTGCCCGCGCAGCGGGCAGATTTTTTCATAATACATACAAGTTTCACTCAAGTGACTTGTATTGTTCAACAAATAATGTATCATTCACAAAACGTGATACTAGAATTCAGCATAGCATCACTCCCGTGATAACAAAAAACCCATACATCTTTGAGCATCGAACAGCTCTTATGAATCACTATAATTTCACTAACAAGTTCGATCCTAATTAAAAGACATAACCGAATCCACTAAGCAGAACTCTCCACGAGGGCCCATGAGTATTAAAAATCTTTTGTTTCAGGCTTGTATTAACTTCTTGAAACTCTTTGTTAAACATTCATTTTTTCCCTTACATTCATACATATTTCTACGCAAGCTTTCTTCTTCCTACAACCAATAATTACTCTTATCTTTAGGGTCTCATTGACACATTTTAACAATTTCTTTAACGGCCTTCCTCTGGGTACAATACCATCCACCTTAACTACATATGCATTAAAGTGGTGCAAGAATGCATTGCAAAAATTTTTTTTTCACCCCAGAGAGCAAATACCCCCAAAAGTTTCCATTACCGGATACAAATAATGCATATTTCTTTTTTTTTCGAAAATCAAATATCAACACGTGCGATCTGGCACCTCAAAATTACATTTGTTTCCAATGGGGAAATTTCAGAAAAATTAAAATCATACTTAAGGGTTTGATCGTGCCAAGTTTTTCAGAGATTAAAAAGGAGTCTTTGAAAAATGAAGTTGATACCAATGAGTGATACCAATTATTTCCATTTTTAACCTATCCCTACTCCTCCCACAGCGCCCTGAATATGACCTAAAAAACCAAAGAACTACATTTTAACGTATTATTGTTACTTTTAAGCTATTTCTGTCGCATTTCCTATACAAACGATTACTAATGGACAATTTGAATATTTCTTATGACTCATTAATCAATTTTCATTCGTGCATACAAATTTAACTCATTCAAACATTAATCCATTCCCAAAAAAAGTAAAAAATAATCGTATTTCCTGAATAAAATAAAATAGTATGTCTGTGTTTGGAGTGATCGATTTTGAACAAACATTATTTTAGTAATAAAACAATTATTCATTCTTTATTCTAAGATTTTCAAAATTTAGCCAGGGATGTCCTCTATTTTTTGGATTCGGTATCGTATGCTACCTTTTCTTGAATAATTATATAATCTTGATACATTTTTATTTAATGTTCAAAAAAATATTTTTCTAACTGTATAGTGCATAAAGAGAAAAATTTTTAATTGGTAGAACGAATGTAACTTGTTTTATCAATTATTTTTCCGAAAATATTCTTAAAATGGTATTTTCTGAATTGCACACTATATTAATTGATTCGGAGGAGTGGTACATTTCCCAAAGGCTTGATGTCATTTTCTATACAATTAGTTTTTTACATTCTCATCACATTCATAAGGTATCTATTGGTTTCATGTGAAAATCGAATTTCGTGGATTTGATTAAATATCCATGTTTCACACCCCCTGAGTTCCAAAAAAAACAGGTTTAACGTTGCCTGTATATAGCATACCTTTCAAAACACCAATCCGATTGGATTGCCCTTTGGCTCACGTTTCGAGAGACCCAAAGAAAAGGTCAAAATCGTTACCCAGCCATATTCGACCAACGATTTTGGTTTCAACCATAGAAACACGACTTGGGAAAATATTACAAATATGTAATTGTTATCCTATATTGAGGACATATGCAAGCACACTATTTTCTTTTCTAATCAGGATATTGAAATGACTCAAACTCTCAGCTGTTACGTGAAGGCTCTGTAATTATCAACCGTTTCCAAAAAATATTACATGAATATGCAAGACCATTGAGATAAAAAATGTTTCCAGGATTCGGAATTCAACAAAAATGATTTTTTTTTTTTCATCAGCTCGATCATGACAATTACGGAAGCAGATGAAATGAATTGAAAAAGTCACAGTCTGTTCAGAAATTGTGAATGGACTAATCTCATGCCTTTTTTGGAAAATGTTAATGAATAAGGAAAATTGTGTAGAATAATTTTATAAATTAATAATATTTTAGCACCTTGCGACTAAAATAACAGATGAAAATAATGAATTATGAAAAATTCAAAAATGACTCAGTGCTACAGAACTTTCCATAAGTTTGACTCTGTGAAGCATATGCTAGAACAAACTAAGAAGGGGTGATTCTAATTGGAAATTTTATAACAGCAGACAGTTTTTTTTATTGAATAGAAACTAAATGCACCCTTTAAAAATGATTTTCTGATCTAGAAAAACATCCGATGCTCTTCCACTATTGTAGTGAAATTTCAATAAAGAGAACAAAATAAAAAGTATCAGAATGTGCGGTTCAGCAAGTTTCATATTACCAACGTGATATTTCGAGGGAATGGTGAATCCCGTAGAATTTATCTTTTAAGAATGTACAGCTTTCAGAAGTTTGTTGCATCAAGTACCTATATTATCAAAATGATGATTTCACTCTATTATAAAACTAATTTTGATCATAATATAATTTAATATTCATCACAAAAATATATAGTGGTCCTCAATAATTGATGCACTATTAGTAGTTAGTGCTTTTATCCTATATAAGTGATATTTGATCCTATGACTCAATTTTCCAGTTCAAAAATATTATAGAGATTCATAAAATCATAAGGAGAAAAACTTAGATATCGCCTAAAATTTTTTTGTGTAGTATATATTTTTCTAGAAATTTGTATGGGCTAAAATATAGGTATTATTGATGATAGTAAATTATAATTTCAAATGCTGAAGAATAATTCAATTAATAAATCTCTCAATGTCGGACTTTACTTTCGTATGCGTGATATAGATTTGATGTCTAAGAATAGAAAAAACTAATTTTTCAAATGTTAGAAATCACAATTTTTTTATTCATCCGCTTTTTAGAGTTGGGCCAAATATTTTGCTATTCTTCAATTTAACGTACTTCGTGTTATAACACATCAGTTACCACATACAAAATTTACAAACAACAAGTTTATTGCTTTTTTGATAACATGTTTATGTACAGGTAATTCAGCTGCATTTAACATATTTTTGCGTAAATATTTCCTGAAAATATATGGTCTTACCTCTATTTGTGTCTATAAAATTATGTATAATTTCATCGGAAGAGAGAATTTATGCGAAATACGTTATCTGCGTTGTCGATTACTTCAATCAAGAATTTATTAATGCTGTAAACTTCAATTACAAAATTCAATAAAACTAATTGAAGTAATGAAATGGATACCAGCCGTGGAAAAATGATTTCGAAATTTGCAAAAAAGTTCATTCTGTTATTGAGCACACATTTAATAAAAATGTATCTGTTGAATTTCAAAATTTAATATGAATCATTCTTAAATTTAGAGTTGATCTTCAAAACTCCTGATGAATGATATAACTGTATTATCGATATTTATATGATAAGGTTTGCACATCATAGAACAATATAGGTATTAGCTCTAGAAATATCCTTTGAGGAATAAAATATTTCGAAGTTTTTCTGAACTGATTCACAATAATTGTTCCAACAATTTATATTCGTTGAAATAATTATTTCTCGAATTATTCAACTTATTCAACGACTTATTCAAAAGTAGTTTATTCAGACTATTGGTCATTTCATAGAAGACTCATCTTTGTTTCAAGGATGTCCTTATCGCTCCAACAATTGATTTTTATTAAGCATAAGTAAGGTTAAAACTATCCCGTTTTGTAACAAATTTTCATTTCTTTGAAATTTATTGATCTCTCTCCCTTTCTTTAATGAATGCAGTAGTTTTTTGAAGTTAGGAATCAATTCAAACCAACATCCTATTGATTCAACAAAAATTGTCACTCTGAAAAAAATTTGTTACAAAATGAAATAGCGATATCTCAATACTTTGTTAATTATGATTGAGCGACAATTCGATCGGAATTGAAAAAAACAGTGGTTCTATGTCTCTTCAGAAAAAACTTGCTATAATTTGATGGGTAATTGTACGAACAATGATTAAATCCTTCAAACAAAGACAAGTCTCCATAAAAAAGACCTATTGTCTCGATAAACGTAGAAAGAAGTACCTTCTGATGAAATCGTTTAAATAGTTGTGAATCAGTCAACAAATAGTTTTAAAAAATGCACTTGCACAAGAAAAATAATGAACGGCAAAACACAGAAAACGGAGCATATACATGCGCCAATTTTGTGAAAAATGTTCAACTTTAGTTACTGAAGCATTTTTAAGGCTTCATTATATGAAATGACAAATATTCAATGTTATTTAGTAGAAAAAAATGCAGGAGAATTCCCAACCAATTCTGAATATCCATCGCAAGCTGAGTTGAAACTCAGGAACTTGAATCTCATTTTTCCGGGAATCAAAAACTGTCCATGCTAGAGAACTTGATACAATCATTTGAAAATAAATTTGCCGCCAAAAAGATTATTTAGCATAAATTTTTAAACTGATTTTAACAGGAGCTTTTGAGTAATAAGAACGAATAAATTAAATTTGCAAAGATCTAAATCCGACGGGTCGACTTACTATTTTTCCGAAAATCGCTCTTTACGTTGGATAATTATTAACTCCAGGTTATTTCCTCCCTTATCTTCCGTCTTTAATTATTCACGATGTGATGAAAGTGGAATGCCTATTTTATGAAAATCCTCTACTTCTCGAAAAAATTATGTTTTTTATGAAAAATAAATGAATAAAGATCCACTCTTTCACCACTTCATATATGAAAACCTAATTTTCGGTGTTTACAATTTTTTACTTCCCAGTTACAATTTTGTCCCTAACATAGGTTAATGTATTCTGAATACTGAATTGCATAATGGCAGGATAAATTCATTTAAGGAATCTGTAAGAACAAATCAGAAATATCATAAATTATAGTGTTTTTAAAAATATTCAATTACATAAAAAATAAACTAATATTTTCAGATGTTCTTCTGCACATTTGGAACTGCAAGGGTTTCAAACTTATGGACCTTTAAACGGCTTCCTTATGACTCAGGACTTCTAGATAAATAATTCGGCGTAAAATTGTACCAGAAAAATAGACATTTTCCATTCAAGCGATTCTCAAAACTAAAATTTTTACATTTATTTGATTAGAGAAATGCATCTATTATCAAAATGTTATCCTTCTCGAGAGCTATTGTTTGGATTTGGCCAGATCCCTCATATTTGATAGATCGGACCCTCTGGAACAGAAGGTTTTTATCAATGAACTACAAGATTCCCATAATATTAAATTCGGAAAATCGACATTTCCCAAAAACTGAAACCACATGTAATTTCACCATTTGTCGTTGAGTTAAGAATATCAGCTTTCAGATATTTGAGCGAAGAAATCTACATATCCGAGAAAAAGAGAAAGTATTTCTGATTGAATTATTGGGGGCAGAAACAACTTGACTAAAAATATAATTGAGAAATTTTTAACCATTATACATTTTAATTCATTAGAAATTTGATGAAACAATATCGATATTTCCTAAAAATCAAGATTTTCGATTGAACTATTGAGACCAGAAATTATTTCACGAAAGATGTGAGAAACGTCATTTAGCAGAGGCAGAGTTCCCAGGGTTTTGGTTTTTTGAGAATCTTGATTTCCTTAATTAAATGTTTGAAGAAAGTTTGACCCACGCTTCGAATAAATTCAACACTTTTTCGAATTGAATAATTTTGTTCAAAAGAATTTTTCACCAATCTCGTAGAGTAAAGTCATACACTTTTTTATTTCTTTTTATTATTATTGTTACGAATAGAACAATAATTGCGTAATATATCAAAAATGTTTTGCGAAAAACTGTAGGAACTATTTAGGTGAAAAATTTTTGGTAAATATTTTTTTTTTCGTATCCCGTATAGTTTTAACGCAAAATGGAATTTTTCATTTAGGAGTATTTTTTTCTATGGTTAAAGCCATAACCATTAGTCAAAAAATATCACCAATATCTGTTCATTGTGATGAGGATGTAACAATTTAAATTTATGGAAAAAGATACGATCGATAAAAAAAGAGCTGAAACTTTCCATTCAAAAGCGCTAGGTCCCGTTAATTAATTAGGTTTTCTTCTTATTGAATCCAGAAGGAGAAAAATGTCGCAGCTATGTAAACGAATTACAAGTTCAAGTATTTTTCAATATGGTGTTTATATGCAGGTAAGTCAACTTTATAACGAATATTTTTGTAAGGATATAGGAGAAAATATCTTAACCTGTTTTTACAGACCTAAAAGTCTTAATTTTTCTTGCAGAAAGAAGAATCAACAAAAAAAAAAAAATATTTGCGTTATCAATAACTTGATTTCAGAGTTAATAAACACTTTGTACCTTGATTAGATTGAATTTGCGAAACTGTACACGATCGAAACCCGAAACAACTTATTTCATCATTATTTCAAGTGTGTTCGAATAAGTTCCTCAAATAATCTACTTACTAGATTCGAGATTGTTATAAATTTGTTCCAGTTCAGAGAATTGTTAATGAATTTTTAATAAATGATCATATTGAATAAGAAATTCATCATTTTTGGAATTATCAATTCTCTTTGTATTCGGTTCAAATAGAAAAATTTCATAATGATAATTTCAGTATTGATTCAATATTAAAAAATAATGAATCATTCTGATGTTTTCCTGTCAAGTTTCCGAAGAATTTTTCTAAGCCCGTTTTTTTCTCAAATCCATGAGAAAAATAGTATTTTTCTTTTTTTTTTGAATTTGGGAAAAATTTGAATTCAGGAGAGTCATCTGGCCGCTCTACAAGATGTAGATGTAACAGACGCTGTACACATACCCATATATTATTATATGTATGTGTAAAGACAAAAATGTGTATATACATTAGGGTGGTGAAAAAATGTTTTTTTTTTAGATTTTTCATGCAAAAGACCCTGAAACTCGAATCCATAAAAAAAATGAATGCATTAAAAAAACTATATATATATATATATATATATATGTAGGTATGTGTGTGTGTTTGGGTGGCGCAAGCCCCATGAAATTTAACTCGTATTTCGCATAAGAAAAAAAGACGTTTCTGTAAATTTTATTCAGAATTCTCAATATTAAGTGAATCCAGTTCTGAATTTGACATTTCGCTCCTAAATAAGTCACAGAATACAAATAAAATATGACTATTCAAATATCACCCCCATAAGTCTGTTTTATAGGGTCCCAAAAGAGCCCCATAAGTAAAAAAAATGTGTTTTCCGAGCTTTTGGCGCTAATTATGATTTTTTTGCAGTTGTTTTTATCGCAGATTGTATCAATTACATGAAAGACTACTTTATAAATATAATTCGGTGTTTATTCAATTTTTTAAAACAATTTATTATTGTTTTTAGCAACTTTCTCTTAGAAAAGGGTTAGAAAGTCGAGGTTTTTTTCTGAATTTTTCAACTTATTTTCAACTTTTTAGTTGAAGAAAGGTGAAAATCAATTAAAGTTCACAAAAATAATTGCTTGAACAATTCGGTATCAATTATAAAAATATTTTCTTAGAATAATTCTGCAAAGTTGCGGTTTTTTCTGAAATGTTCAACTTTCCATCCACTTTCCACTTGAAGTAGGTATATATTCAATTTCTTTTGCAAAAATAATTGTTTAAATAATTTATTATCATGGCTTATAATCATTCCTTTGCCTAATGATAGGAACTTGCGGTTTTTTATGGAATTTTTAACTTTTTGTCCACTTTTCACTCGGAGTGCGTTAATATTTTTTTAATTTACCAAAAATAATTGTTTGAACAACTTATTATTGTTTATGGCTTTTTCCTCTTAGACTAGTACTAGAAAGTTGTGATTATTTCTGATATGTTTAGCTTTGCACTGAATGAAATTTGAATGGAATACAATTAGACTGAATTGATTTAATTGTTGGTTGAATCAGATTGTTTTTTAATTAAAGTAAATTTTTTTTTTCAATATCAACCATCATATTTTCGATTAAAAATTTATATTTTTAGATCGTAAAGTCAACTCTTTGGTTGAAAGTTAAACAAATTTCTTGAAAATTCAATTTTTGCGTTGAAAATCCATAATTTTAGTAAAAAATTCAAAATTCGAATTTCAAAGAATAAATTGAGCTTCTTTGTTTCAATTAATTTTTTTCAACATTGGCAAAATAGCAATAAATAATTCACTTCAAACAATACAATTTTTAACCCTTTTCTATGAGAAAGTTGCTGAATACAATGATAAATTGTTTGAAGAATTTGAATAAACACCTAATTATCAGTATAAAGTAGTATTTTATGAATGTCAAACAATCTGCATTTGAAAAACCGCAAAAAATCCTAATTAGCGTCAAAAACTCGAAAAACACATTTTTTCACTTCTGGGGGTTTTTTGGGACCCTATAAAAACGACTTATGGGGGTCATGTTTGAAAAGTAATATTTCACGCGCATTCTGTGACTAATCGTGGAGAGAAATGTTGAATTTCGAACTCGATTCACCTGATATTGAGAATCCTGAATAATATTTACAAAAATGTCTTCTTCCCTTATGAAAAATACGTGTTAACCTCATGGGTCTCACGCCACCTTTAAACATTTTTTTTTTGTCAAAAAAGATAGGTTTTTCGTGTATTCGAACAAATTTCCGGGCGTTTAGTATAAAAATTCGAAAAAAAAATTTCTATTCCATTTTTGGTCCAGCCTCATGTATATGCATGATAATATAAATATTTACAAACTTTACCCAGAGTGATTCCAACCCAAGAGTGCATTACACATCAATATTCTCTTCCGTACGTGTTTCGGATGCCACCGGTTATTTTGAGCCATGCAAAAAAAATTTCACTTTTTTCAGAAAAAATGCAAAATATGAAGAGTATTCTAAACTTCAAAATTGTACCATTCCTTGACATCCATTAGATTCTCCCCCTATTCGATTTTGAACTCGTGGATTCAACTAACGTTCTAAGTTATATAAAAAATCGAGTAGAATAGCGTTTGAATTGACATAATTACTTAACGAAGGAAAAATGTGTTTGAGAATGAAATTTTGAAGTAATTCAAACCAATTTTTACATTTTGCGTCGTTTTTGAAGAAAATACGATTTTCCATGGTCAAAAACGAAGAGATTGTTTTTCCCGAAAACGCTTCGTACCATTTCTTCCTTTCTTTCCTTGAAATAACCAACGGATATCCCCCAAAGCATGTACGACATAGAAGCTGGATGTGCTAGTACTTTTTGATTGGACTCAATCGAGACTTGCTGTAATTATTCATGGTTGATCATAAATAATAATAATTTACGCTGCAGAAAGATTTGACTTTTTATTCAAACATTTTTCCAAAAAATTTCGATAAAATATATTATTTAGCTGCTTGCAATGTTGGAAAAAAGATTTGAAATACTTTTTCTGATCTTTCTTATCATGCGAACATGTTATCGCTTCTTGTAGAGATACTGAGAATAAAAGATTGATCATTTATCAATAATTTGAAGTCCACCAGAAATTGAGTTCTGAATAACATTATTCCAACAATATATAGTACAATTAATTAGTCAATATTTAAGTATAAAAGTCTTGTCATTGGTTTTCACATTCCTTTCTATATTTCGTTCAAGCTTCTTCCAGTTTTGTTTGGTATTCTGCCAAATAATGCGAATTTCTTTCTGTATGCACCGGTCTCTGGACACGTGCCAGTGGTCGGGAGAATATTTATAATCTCCTAATTAAACTGTTGTAATTTCATAAGAGCTTAGTCATAAAAGGAAGATTATCATCTTTCTTAAACTTGTATCATTATGCAATACTTTTTGATACATGACTTTCCGAAAGTGGTGCCCGGCCATGCAATCGTTGTCCTAGAACACCACTGCATATACCCTTCTAGTTACCTCATTTCGGAATTTTGAGATGATTCCTGAAATCGAAGAAAATGGACACATTGATGTATATACAAATATTGAATTAAGAAGAACTGATGATTGATGCAGGAAGATATTTTTAGATATATGTTATTGTTTATTCAACAATAGTGGCTCAAGATTTTCTGCTGCTCAGGAAACAAACTTTGATTAGGATTTAATCTTCATCACCAATTGAGATCCAATGCATGTTTCCAAATATATAATCCCATCAAGTGATTCTAATGATGTAACCTTAGAAAAAGGGGACCTAATGCACATTCCTATCAATGTCTGACCTTCTTCTCTATCAAGAATCTTTACCTATACACAGGCCCGAATTGAGAAATCTGCCGCCTCTAGGCAGTTAACAAAATT
>WSXT02145813.1:0-10381 GCA_011762715.2 Neuroterus valhalla
ATATTCAAAAAATGATAACATTTTGCTGCCCTTGAGTGGGCCCCACATTCATTTTAGTCCCGGGCCCCGTGAAGCTTCAATCCGCCCCTGTGTCCGGTCTGATGCTCTAACCTACTAAGCTACGGAGAGTGCAAGATTCATTTTTCGAAATCCCCTGCAAGTCGATCTCGACGAAATTATTATACTTGTAAGATTTTTCATTCTTCCAACATGAATGTTATATATGATATATATTTGTTTACCTAAATTAGTTTTAAATCATAATGTCTCTAATTATATCTCGAGTGTATCATAATGGAAAATCCTGGTTGACTGCATGGTTTTTGAATTCCGGAACAGTTTTTTCGAAGGCACTATAAACTAATGAATAAAGAACTGAACAAGCAAGATCGGAAGTTTCACAGGTCCACAGGGATGACTAGAACGAGTTAATTAGACCAAGGTACAAATCCATGTAACTTGCTCTCTTGAAATTGTATCCAGTAAATAGTGAGGTATTCACAAAAATTTTGTAGATTATCCTGATGTAAACTAAATATTAGACCAAAAAAGGGTGATATTTGTTTTCAAACAATATGGGATCAAAAGCTCCATTAACTTCCTTTAAAGTGCTGAAAAAAGCAAGGTCTAACAAGGGGAACTCGTGTAATGTCATGTTAGTTGACTTCCAAAAACGGGCTGATTTTATGATTCGCATACATATATAAAAAACCCTGCAGCCGTTTTTCCAGTGGGCCTCCGTTGAGGTGTAAAATAATTATGAAAATCTTACTGCTTAGGGATTCCACTAGTCATCGATCTGAGAGCGTCTGGAATACTAGACCTGAGTGGCCTTGCGGTAACGCACTGGCTTTGCGATCCGTCAGTTTCGGTTTCGTTTCCTCGCGGGAGGAAATTTTTCTATATAATAAATCATAAGCAAATAGATGGAATTGAAAAATGGCTTTCAGCTGAGAAAATAAAAATTTATCAAGGTACAGTAGTAAAGAAATAAAAAAAATAACATAAGCACTAATATAAAATTGAACAATATTTTTGAACACGTATTAAAAAAGCCTTATCCTACTAATTAACAGTACAGTCAGAAGGGTGGTATTTGTCATGAAAAAACATTGAAAAAACAAATTTTTCTAGCACCAAGGACAAATGATGAATGGTGGTTGACCACAATCGAATTTTTTTTTCAACATTGTCGAGGGGAAACACACTTGATTAACATTGCGAAAAATGTTCCTCTCGGAGGTCAACTTCGATGCAAAAAAAGCATATTTCTGCGTTTATGATTTATTATATAGAAAAATTCAATAAATAAATACGAAGCAAATGGGAGAAAACAAAATTGCTCCCGGGAGGAATCGAAACACTGACTGCGTGATGGCAAAGCCAGTGCGTTACAGCAAGGCCACCCAGGTCTAGTTTTCCAGACGCTCTTAGATCGATGACTAGTAGAATCCCTAAGCAGTAAGATTTTTATGATAATTTTACACCTCAACGGAGGCCTACTGGAAAAACGGCTGCACGGTTTTTTTATGTATGTATGTGAACTATAAAATCAGCCCGTTTTCGAAAGTCAACTCGCATGACATTATATGAGTTGCCCTTGTGAGTACCTGTAGTTGCAATTCTAAACTGTTGGCGTGAATCGAAGTATTGGCAAAAGGATTATAGTTATGCCGATTTGTTCACGAATCTCATGTTACTCATGTGATCTTTCTAATCAGGAAAATTGAAGTCTCCTTTTTCTCTAGGGACATTAGATTTTTCCATTTTGAGAGGAAAACTTGGTTTTTCAACATTCTACTTACTATAACTGATTTATCTTAGAACGAAGTTCGCTATTTTTCAGTGAAATTGAATCTCCATTACTTTATTTGAGAATACACATGATGAATATCGTAATAATATGTTTTTTCATTATGTTTTGGAGAAACCGAACAAATATTTTGTATCAAAACACAATTGAAATCTGACTCGCAAGATTTATTTCAAAACTATACTGACAATAGTAATTCACATAGAACAGAACCTGTAAAAGAAATGTGCATAAACTAAAAATTGGGGTGGAAATGGATATGAATTTTTCAGATTTGTGAGGTTCTCAGCCACTAATGGAGGCGAAAAGGAAATTTGCAATACTATTGTGAAGTTTGCAAAGTGGTTTGCAAATGGACACTATCCGCGAATTATCGAGCAATAAACATTTCTGAAACGTTGAGAGCAGTTTAAATAATCCATTCTTAGTTTTCACTGTTTATGAGGAGAGAGAAGGTTAAAACAGTCAAGTTGATGCATGGATTATAATATTCAACAACATAATGCTCCTCTCAGAGCCGTATTTATTTTTTAAAAAAGTTAACTTTATATAATCATGAGAAACCCGTCTTGATACACGAAAATGAAGAATCAAGCTCTACCGTGTTCGCTCATGTAGCGACGACAGCGACGACGAAGGTATAACACACACACACACACAGTCAGGAAAGCTAATTTCCGAATTACAAGTATCACAAATAAAACATTAGTCCACCCACTTCATTTGAACGGAATGAAAAATAAAATCAATCTCATAGGTACTCTCATTACTACAATAAAACTGTAACAATATCAAAATAAGAGAGGTACCTCGTAGAAATATCACGAAACTTTTTTCACTGCCTTCGGCAAGAGACACAACTTCAGTATTGGCCTCACCAAAACACCACCTTTAGTGCAAAGAGTCACTACGTGCACATGACCATCGGATCCTGGATACAGATCAGTGATGCGGCCCAAGGCCCCTTTGGTAGGTGGTAGGTTCTCATCTTGAATGAGAGCTAGGTCACCAATCTCCAGTAATGGACAAGTTGATCTCCATTTTGATCGCGGCTGAAGTTCCCTCACATAATCAGATGACCACCGGTGCAAAAAATGCTGCTGCATTTGCTGCACAAGTTTCCAACGAGCCAAGTGATTGACAGACATTTCAAGCAAATTTGGCTCTGGTATGTTGTTGAGTGGCTCTCCAATTAAACAGTGTCCTGGCGTGAGAGCTCTCAGGTCTTCAGGATCATCAGACATGGCTTGCAGTGGATGAGAATCCAAGCAAGCCTCCACTTGAGAAAGGAAAGTACTCATTTCTTCGAAGGTTAGTGTTCTATCTCTGAGGACTCGTCGAATGCGGTGTTTGGAAGATTGAACAGCTGGATAACGTTTCGCATATTCCACGGCGAGAGACGAATCTAGTGCAGACCGCGATAAAACCATTTGTCGTATAGTCGGACACTACTTCAAAGTATACAGCACGAGTGGAAATCTTTGACGACAGATCTACCCTTCAGAATCCAGTACTGCTGTCTCAAACTTCCAAGGGTGAGCTGAACACCACCGTGAAGGCAACGCCGACAACGTCGAAAGAGGGTCGTCCCAAGATATTTTTGAGAACCACAGCAATTCGATGAAGATCTTGGCAGTAGTAATCACTGGGTTTAACAAAAACTAGGGGATCAAAAAGTTGAGCTATTCGACTGAGAACTATCCGTTTTGTTACGACCGGCTTGGATGCTGGTAGATCAATGTCAAATGTGAAGACATCTTTTTCCGGATCCCAGTAAACACCAGGCATTCAAACAGATTGTTAAATTGGAAGGGATCTGGGTAGCGATGAAGCCAGATGTTCTTCTGGTAAGCTCCTCAATAACTCCGAGTAATTCGACATCCACTTTTGGAGGAGAAAGCCGCCTACTTGGAACAGCTGATGTAACTGACTCTGGAGAAGGATTGCTCCGTCCAAAGTATCGGTACCAGTATGACATCATCAACATAGGTTCCTTGATGAATTGCCTTAGCGGCAAGAGGATAGTGTTGTCCCTCATCAATTGCGAGTTGCTGCAGGCATCGAGGAGCAAGGAATGGTGCACAAAACAATCCATATGTGACGGTTGTCAGGCGAAAAGTTTGGACTGGGTCCTCAGGTGATTTTCTCCACAGGATCAGCAGAAGATCTTGGTCATCCACATGTACTTGAATCTGCCTATACATCTTCTCAACTTCAGCACACACAGCGATGACATGGAGTCTCCAACGGAGACTATAACCTGGATACTATAACCATCAAGTTTGGCAATATAGTAGTTCCAACGTCCAAGCATTCTTTGAGCGAGATACCAGCCTCGGATCGCTGAGAACCATTGAAGACTACTCGAAGCTTTGTCGTAGTACTTAATGTCTTCCACACACCATGGTGAGGTAAGTAGAATGACCGTGAACCATCTCGACGAACTAGAGCCTCCCTATCAGAAACCATGTGGCCAAGTGTGACATACTCTTCGATGAACTCATCATAAGCCTCGAAAAGGGTCACGTCACGCGTGAGGCGACGCTCCTGACGATGCAACACTCGAAGAGCTCGACGATATGAAATTCCGAATGAATGCAAGCTGTGTTTCATCGGAAGCCGAATCACGTACCTTCCTTCTTCAGATGAGCGAGAGGGAGTAGCGATGAAGAAATCCTCACACTCCTGATTCTCAGCTGTCAACATGATTCTAGAAGGAATCTCTTGTTCTACCCAAAATTTCTGAAGATCGTAAGATAGGTCTTCTTGCACAGAAATATGCATTCCAACGGCTGTTGTAAATTCATTGCTGGAGGCTGCCGATATATCGCTTGATGTTTTTCCGGATAAGATCCAACCGAAATAGGTCTCCTGAGCAACAGGAGCTGAAGGAGTATCCTTACGGATATTACGGAGGAGCAAATACGAATAGACATGTGTTCCTATGATCACGTCGATTACCCTATTATTATCGCTGGATCCCCCAGACGTAACCCAGAAATGTGAGGCCAATCTCCAGTACCCCTCTGAAAATGTGGAAGATATGGAGTCAAACGCGGGAGCCCGAGTGTGTCCAAACGATATTAGAAATCAGGCTGAAAGTATGGTGATAAAGTGCAAGACACGGCACCATCTGTCATAGACGCAAGTTTTGTACCTACTACTTAAATGCCCAAATCGCAAATCAAGCGGGACAGCCTAAGTCATTGCGCGAGAGATTCGGATACAAGAGAAACTTCCGAACTGATATCAAGTGAGGCACGCACTAACTCTGAAGCACTACTGCTCGATGTGACTCGTAAGATGGCTGTTGATAACAAAACTTTAGCCCGAGGTCGAGTTACATGATAAGCAAGATGATGCGTCGTTGATGACTGCGGCTTCTCTTCTATACATGAATAAGGTTCTCGCATATGGTTGATGGCAGTTGTTTCCTGATGAAGCATGGTATGATGATTTTTGTCACATATCCGACACTTTCTAGATGAAGAACACTCACTCCCCATGTGTTGACGTAGGCAAAAGAAGCGCAGTTTCTTTCATGAAGCCAACTCCTTTCGCTGGATTGAATTAAATGCACGAAACTGTGGGCAATATATTAAGAAGTGCTGCTGTCCACAGTGGAAGCACTTTCGATCCTGATTATTGGTGTGGTCATTAGTGACATATGATGAAGCTACTGAGCCCTTTGCCGAACCACGGTAACCCCTGTTCCGTTTCGACGTATGAGTCTGCAGATGACCTTGAGTTTGAAGAATCCTTGAATGCTGAAAATGAAGCTCTAGCTTCTGCTGCATTCCCCTCAAGAATTTCCAACGTGCGTAAAGACAATCACTCTAGTAAACTACAATAACACGCACAAAATTATCAAAACATTGATTCGGCGTCTCGAAAGTTGAAGTTTATTAGAGGTCGCGTTGTGCTAATGATACAAAAGCACTATCGCCATTCATTTATTCGATTTCAACAAACACACAGAAATCACACGATTGTAGTTTAAAATCATTCCACTAGTCTCGGAAAAAGACTCGACATTCACGAGACAGTTTACGAACGAACACGTGGTCAATAAATAAGTCAATAAATGAAGTCGAAATATTATATCAAAATTATAGTTTCATGAAATATTAAGGTAATTATTGCAAGTTGAGATTGACATTCCTCTGAAATTGTAAACAAGTCTCAAGACCAAGGGAAGAGACTTGGCAAGAGATTGAACAAATCGTAGTACACAATTAAGCAACTTACAGGCCCGAATCAATCCTATGAAATTCGACGATTCCCCAGGTTTTTACTGTTATGCAATTATCCATTTGCATGCACTCAACTTCGACACTGCAATCCTCATTGTTCACAAGTCACTTCGAATAGTCCCGGAAGAAACACTACTAGAAAACACTGTCTAATTGTCACTTTTACACTTACGAAGAATTGCAGTAAAGTGCACCAAAAATTCGCAAACTCGCCAAAATGCACTGATAAGAATCCGGCCGGAGGACCAAAAATGTCCGCGAATGATCGAGCAATGAACAATTTTGAATTGTTGAAAGCAATGTAAAGATACCCATTCTCCGTTTTTACTGATTATGAGGAGAGAAAAGGTTGAGAAAATTATGTTGATGCACGGATTATAATATTCAGCAACATAATGCTCCTCTCAGAGCCGTCTTTATTCGAAAAAAAAGTTGACTTTGAACAATTGTAGGGAACCCGTCTTGATTCACGAAATTGAAGAATCAAGCTCTACCGTGTTCGCTTATGTAGCGACGACAACGACGACGAAGGTAAAACACACACACACACACACACACACACAATTGTAATTCACGCGAATTACAATAGACTGTATACAATGAATCATGCGGTAGAAAAAGTAATAATAATATTAGAAATAAGAATCGTTATTCATAAATGGATAAAATCAAAAACCATCAAAAAGATGAATTAACAGACAATTAAAAATAAAAGTATCACAAGTAAAACATTAGTTGATTAGCAAGAAACATTAAATCGGTCAATTCCGAACAGACACAAAATGCAAATTTTGTTCAAATAAATACTTTATCTCAACGGAAGGACCCACTTTAAGATATTTTGAAGAATATAATCAAGTTGATGGAATGTGACCAAAATATTGATAATCCCGTCCTTAATCATATGACCTATTCCATACTTCCATATTTCTTCACCTTAGGTCAACATGAAACCACTGGTTGTAGAGGAACGTTGCAGCTTGTTTTTCTGTACTTGCAAAAGGTAAGCTTTATCAATGCATTCCATCTTCCCGTGTAAAAAATCTGAATGCCCACTTGATAGAAATACATCGAAATGTAGAAGTCAAAAGATTCAGTCAATAATAGAAAAGAAAGTTATCGGAGAAAAAGATTCGAAAACTTCAAACTTACAATTATCTCAAACAAGTGGTGGCAAGCTGCTACAAATCATTTTGAAAAACATGATTCAGAGAAATCCTTAGCACAGCCACTGATTTGAGTACAGGATTTTCTTGGAATAATAAAAATTGTCAACCTGAGCAGTAATGTAACGTTAAGAATTGCTTCTGCTCTAGATGTATCTACGAAAAACAGAAAAGTATTTCAACTTGATTAAAAGATAAACGTTCTTGAGTAAGAGATGAGTGCTTCTATTCAGTACATTCAAGCGAAACGACGAGTAACTGGAATGCATTTAAAATTTGGAATTGATGGAGTGGTGAAGTTACGTTTGTCTTTCCATTCAGTCAACGGGAAACGAAGGATGTGTGCTGAGGAAATCGAGGCATCATCAGAGAATCTCCGCAAAGCGATTCAAGGATAATGGCGTGAGAAAATTGGTTTTGCTTGCTTTGGCTCCATGTTTGCAAGAAAATTGTCGAAATGTGTCGCATTTATGGTCTGCATCGAATATCAATGAATTTTAAGAAAACAAAGCATCTGATTTAAAGCTCGCAAACATCCTGTGGACATTAGGCCTCATACATGTACGTGGAGTTATGCAGAGAAATATCAACTCAAACAATGTGGGATTTACAGAACAATTGGCAACCATTACAGAACTGCATGGACTGGCGTGAAGCAGGATCTTCAAAATTACAAGCAAGAAGCAAGAAACTATTTGAATTGTATTCATCCACCGCTTTCCAAAACGAACAGCGGCAGAACGTTGCTTGAGATTATATCAGTCTTACTTTAGTAATAGGTCGCCAAGCGTTACCAATAGTAGCCGTGGACTTTCTGGCTGGTTGGAGGCCAAAAATTCCGTTGGGCTCTATTCTGCCTCTCTCTTCTCTCTAATTTGTTTACCTTTGAGCTTGGAAGTGAATTTCAACACTGCAGCAACCACAAATATACTAACGATTTCAAAATTCACTTTTCGAGACCTATCTCTTTCCTGTGTAGATTACTTGTACTAGTCCAGGAGGATATCGATCGTGTTACCCTGTAAGCCTGAGAGAATATACTTACTCTTCAACTGGGTAAAACTCAGGCGATTGTTATTGGGCCTATTTCTTCCCCGTCGCTTGGATCTCTGGCATCTTTTCCGCTCATACGTATCAAGAGTCTTACTATCCCTTTTGGAAATGGTTAAAATCTGGGATAACTCCATAAGCGTACCTTGTCGATGGTGGAACAGGTACATACCATCTCAATTCGCCTAAATTTGAACACATAACTCCATATCGACAAAGGCCTACTTAATTTTGTCAAGAAAAAGACATAAACAATCTTATGTACACTCTTATTCAGACCAAAGCTCCTGAGCATCTACTGAACCTTTTCCAGCATGTAGACCGAGACCTGCCAACACAGTCTACGCTTCCTAAATAAAAATCTATTCTCAACCTTCCCCTGCATAGAACAAGTAAGCTTCAAAGGAACTTTATTGTAGGAGGTGATCGCCATTGGAATAACTTACCACCTAAAGATAGGAATGCACCTTCCTTGCATCACGTCGAACATATATTTTTCGAATTTTGGTTCAATACTTTGAACCCTACTCTTAGAATTACTCACAGGTAAACACAAATCTCCAATTTTGCAAGACTTTTCCCTAACTTTATTATTGTTTTCCTTCTCTCTAAAAGATCGACCTTCTTCTAGGAATTTCTCTATACTTGATACAAAAACAATCAGACATTACCTTGGTGAGCAACTTAATAAAGATTATTATTATTATTATTATTATTAATATTATTATTATACTTGAAAAGGAGAACTCTTTCTGGTTTCACGACTAATTCCTAGTTTGAATTAAACTAAATTCTAATTCACGACTCTGAAACCTGAAGCGGTGCGTTTCAGGGTCTTTCGACGACGCTAACCGGAAGTATTTTTTGCCTTCTTCTAGGGTATTACGTCCGCAATTTTTATCTATGATTGCAAATATATTTTTCCAATTCTACAAATTGCACATAAAAATGTCTAGTCCCAACATTCACCACACAAAATTGTAGACATTACATCATAATTCATTTTCCTTTTTTTCCACCTCCAACAACAATAATAAAAAATAGTGATGAATAAGGAATGACAACAAATTATAAATAATTTCAAATATATTTAAAAATAATATCTTAGCTTTCATATAAATTCCATCGTGCCTCAGAAAGAACTAGAATTTTTTTAGGGCGGCTAATTTGTTGTATCTCTTTATTCCCATTTTCCGGACTCGCCTCCAATAAGTCTTTGTATTTGGGTCCAGCTCCTCAAGGGGAGGCGCGGGTCCTGTCCTAATTGTCCAAAGCCAACCTGGGTATTCTGAATCAGGCTTAAGCTCGATGTCCTGACCTTCCTTGTAAATATTACTCCCACAAACGTACTTCAGTAGTTTATTAATATCAGTTTCGACTGGAAGAACTTTCTTCTCCACTGCAGATCCTAATTTCTTCCCAATCTTTCCTTTCTTCCCTAAGCCCAGATCTGTTGGAAAAAAAAGGAATCATTAAATCAACAAACTATTGCAATATCTCTGTACACTACGGATAGAGAGTTTGAGTATATTTTCTCCGACCGTTCAAAAACTCATGCTTCGCTCCAAAGACTAGACCTCCGACTTTCCAATCGGAACCATATGAAGTATTATCAAATTTCGCTCAACGCTTTGTCGAATCTAGAAAAGTTCCAAAAATTTTAAGGAATTACAACCACAAGATGAATTCCTGTCCTCATAATCTGAACCAAGAAAAGTATCCACTCGTTCAATCGAAAAAAGTCCGAGATCCGTCGTGAGCCCTCTTACTTGTTCTAAGATTCAACGTCAGATTTCATTGGATACACTTCCTAGCAGGGAATTCTATTCCGAAATTTGGGAATATAACTATCTGATTTCTTGATTGTTGTTGACTTTCCGCATTCAACTCCTTCCATGCGAGATCTGAATTTACATTTTGAATTGAACAAAATAATTCTATCAGCTTTTTGAATCTTGGAAAAAAAAAATTATTTAAATTAAATTAAATGGAAATACTTTCCATCCTGATATTCAGAGTAATCTTGATGTAGTCAATGTCAGGAAAGAAATCATATGTATGTATGTATGTATGTATGTATGCATGCATGCATGCATGTA
>WSXT02145824.1:0-10381 GCA_011762715.2 Neuroterus valhalla
TTTGCGATCTAAAAGTGGAAAAAAATTATTTCAACAAAATCTAAATTTTGAATGTAAAAACCACGTGAAATGACCCTATTACGGAATTTCTCTCACCTTCCCAAATTTCCCTTTGGAAAGTTTTTTGGGGGGATATCATATAACAGGAATACACAAGGTTATCACAGGCAATGAGATTCGAAGATAATCGGAACAAAATTCGTATCGTCTCTGCCTGAAACTGTTCAAATGTTGCATTTGTTTTTAATAATTCTTGATGAATTCAACAAATTATATCCGATGAGAAGAATACATCAATGTGTATCACACGCAATGAGATTCAAAGACAATCGAGAGAAAATTTGGTTCGTTTCTGTCCAAAACTGTTCAAATCATGCATTTGTTTATAATAATTGTTGATGAATTTAGCAAATTATATCGGAAGAAAATTCAGTTCGTTTCTACCTTAAACCTTTCAAATCATGCATTTGTTCATGATTAGTGTTCATAAATAAAATTGATTATGTCATATAGCAGCGTTACACAAGGTTATCACAGGCAAAGAGATTCGAACACAATCGGAACGAAATTCGTTTCGTTTCTGCCTAAAACTGTTCAAATATTGCATTTGTTTATAATAATTAATGATGAATTTAACAAATTATACCAGATGAGGAAAATACATCAATGTGTATCACACGCATTTTTGTTTATAACAATTGTTGATGAATTTAACAAATTATATGATATGAGAGAAATACATCAATGTGTATCACACGCAATGAGATTCAAAGACAATCGAGAGAAAATTTGGTTCGTTTCTGTCCAAAACTGTTCAAATCATGCATTTGTTTATAATAATTGTTGATGAATTTAGCAAATTATATCAGATAAGAAAAATACATCAATGTATATCACACGCAATGAGATTTGAAGTTAATCGGAAGAAAATTCAGTTCTTTCTACCTTAAACCTTTCAAATCATGCATTTGTTTATGATTAGTGTTAATAAATGAAAAAGATTATGTCATATAACAGCGTTACACAAGGTTATCACGGGCAAAGAGATTCGAACACAATCGGAACGAAATTCGTTTCGTTCCTGCCTGAAACTGTTCAAATATTGCATTTGTTTATAATAATTAATGATGAATTTAACAAATTATACCAGATGAGAAAAATACATCAATGTGTATCACACGCATTGAGATTCAAACACAATCGAAAGAAAATTTGGTTCGTTTCTCTCCAAAACTGTTCAAATCATGCATTTGTTTATAATAATTGTTGATGAATTTAGCAAATTATATCAGATAAGAAAAATACATCAATGTATATCACACGCAATGAGATTTGAAGTTAATCGGAAGAAAATTCAGTTCTTTCTACCTTAAACCTTTCAAATCATGCATTTGTTTATGATTAGTGTTAATAAATGAAAAAGATTATGTCATATAACAGCGTTACACAAGGTTATCACGGGCAAAGAGATTCGAACACAATCGGAACGAAATTCGTTTCGTTCCTGCCTGAAACTGTTCAAATATTGCATTTGTTTATAATAATTAATGATGAATTTAACAAATTATACCAGATGAGAAAAATACATCAATGTGTATCACACGCATTGAGATTCAAACACAATCGAAAGAAAATTTGGTTCGTTTCTTTCCAAAACTGTTCAAATCATGCATTTGTTTATAATAATTATTGATGAATTTTACAAATTATATGAGATGAGAGAAATACATCAATGTGTATCACACGCAATGAGATTCAAAGACAATCGAAAGAAAATTTGGTTCGTTTCTGTCCAAAACTGTTCAAATCATGCATTTGTTCATAAGAATTGTTGCTGAATTTAACAAATTATATTCGATAAGAAAAATAGATCAATGTGTATCACATGCAATGAGATTCAAAGACAATCGGAAGACAATTTTCGTTCGTTTCTGTCTGAAACTGTTCAAATCATGAATTTGTTTATAATAACTGTTAATGAATTCAACAAATTATATCGGATACCACATTTTCATAATCACATTTCACCTCATTGCTCGAAACGAGCGATTTCGATAAGATACTTTACAAAAACATACTCTATCAAACTGGCTGTTTGTTGCAAAAATTTGCTCGCAACAAATAACTTGACAAATCAACAATTTTTTTTCCTCCGCCCCCCTTCTGCATTAACCATAAGGCCTGATGCCACTAGGAAAAATTTTCACAGAGAATTAGAGAAAAAAAAAAAAAAAAAAAAAATTGAGAATCGATAAAGAATTGTGACCTACAGGTTATTTTGAACATCGTCTTTTTTTATTTTGCCCCAATGTGTAGCGCCAGCACGTCAACGATAAGGTCAATTCCATGCGAAAAGTAGAAGATCAAAAAAATCGGCATCGTTGCCCAAAAAAGCCCAAAAATAGTCAAAAATTTAGGCATGACCAAAATGTCAATATTCTATTATGGAGGTGCTAGCAGAAGAGACCTCGGCACAATACATAAAAAATTAAATGCTAATAATTCAAACCCTCCTTAAGTATTTGAATATTATACATTAGGTATTCTTTATAATCCCTTTTAGATTCAGAATATCAGACTGAATTTAAAAGCTTGAACTTCTTTTTCAATTGGGTCGTAGCAAGATATTGTCAGATTTGCACTTTTTGTCAAGCTTGTCGGATCTGTGAATATTTTATAAGAAACGGTATAGAATGTCGTTTGCATGCGAAACAAATTTGCGTGTTTTCTCATGCACATCGTCTAGTGTGACTTCAGAAAATACATTTGCTCTACCCTAGCGAGTATTGAACTTTCTTGGTATGACTAAATATATAATGAGCCGATCGATAGACGACGTATAGTTGTGAACGGTCGCCTCTCTGACCGGAATGAGCGAATTTTATTCAAGGCAAAATATACAAAGTCATATATATGCAAGGCAAACACGCATAAAGGAAATATTCAGTTTGATCAAAAAATTCACTAATTGATGCTTAGACTGATTGCATTTGTATGCATTTATAATTTTTCAATATCAGATCCTATAGTCTTCTACCTGAACATTTTTGATTAATTTGTAACTTTCTAATTTCCATTCCCAACTCTTTTCTCCTCTACTCCTTCCCTTCTTTTCTTATTCTTCTCTTAACTCTCTTTCCGCCTTTTTCTCTTCTTCTCATCTTCTCATCTTCTTTCCACTCCCTCCTTCTCTCCTCCGCTTCTCTCCTCAACCATCTTTTTCTCTCTATCTCCCAACTGTCTTCTTCTCTTCTTTTCCTAAATCTCTTCATCTCTGCTTCTCTTAACTCCCTTCTCCTCTCCTACTCTTTTAACAACCCTCTTCTTCAGGCCTTCTTTTCATCCCTCGAACCTCTTATTCTCTTCTGATTATCTTCCCTTCTTCTTGTTTGAAGTCTTCTTCTCTCAACTCTCTTCTCCTCTGTTCCTGTTCTTCTCTCAACTCTGTCCTCCTCTCAACTTTCTCCTTCTATTCTTATCTTCTTCTCTTTTTTTTCTTCTCTCCTTCTATTCTTCTCTTCTTCTCTTCTTCTCCCGACTCTCTTTTTTTATCTCCTCCTCTACTTCACCTTTTCTGTTTTTCTTCTAATTCTCTTTTCTTCTTCTTCTTCTCTTAACACTTTTCTTCTCTTCTCTTACTCTCCTCATAACTCTCTCCTCAGCTCCTCATCTTCTTTCCACTCCCTCCTTCTCTCCTTCACCACTCTCCTCAACTCTCTTTGTCTCTTTATATCCCAACTGTCTTCTCCTCTTCTTTCTTAACTCTCTCCATCTCTGCTTTTTTGAATTCCTTCTCCTCTCCTTCTCTTTTCTCAAACTTCTTCTTATCTTCTTTCCTACTTCTCTTGCTGTTTCCACTCTCTCTTTTCCTACTTCATGTCATCTTTTCATCCCTCGAATCTCTTATTCTCTTCCTATTTTCTTTCCTTTTTTACACCCTTTTTCTCTCAACTTTCTTCTCCTTCACATTTGTTCTTCTCTCAAATGTCCTACACCTTACCCCTTCTACTTCCCCTTCTTATCTACACTCCCTCCTTCTCTACTTCTCTTCTTCACCTCTTCTTCTTATTCCTCAAATCTCTTATCCTCTTCTCTCCTTCTCTTCTCCTTTTAACACTTTCCTTTTTTTCTCAACTCTATTCTCCTCTCCCTCCATGAGCTCTCCGATTCTCTCCTTCTCTCAACTATCAAGTTATTTTCTTCTCTCCTTCCTTTAACTATTTTCTTTTCTCCTTCTCTACTTTTCTTATTCCCTTAGGTATCATATTCTTCTGTTCTCCACATTAGGCTCGAAAGCCTACTCTGCTCTACTACTTTTCTGTTCTTTTCCTTTATTCATCTCCTCCTTTTATTTTTCTTATCTTATCTTCTTCTTTCCTTGCTCGCTTAACTCACTTCTTCTCTTTGTTTCTCCCTCTCTGCTTCTACCACTTCCTCTCGACTCTCCTTCTCTCTACTCTCTCCTCCTTTACTTCTCTTCTTTACTCCTTCTCTTCATCCCTCCAATCTCTTATTATATTCTTCTTTCAACTCTCTTGTTCATTAATTTCTAACTCAGAGAGCGCAAAAGAAATTTGTCATGAATAATCTATTCAAAGTGGTGAACTTTATCAAAAGAGGGCGACCTACTTCTTGTATTTCATACAGCATAGACAAGGAAATGAAACCAAATTGAGGAATAATGTAAAAGACAACGATCTAGGATAATGAATACTTCATGTCATCTTTGTCAAATGGTAGGAGAACAAAGAGAAACCAGAAAGGATTAAGTGAACATCTCGTGATCCATTCACCCTTGTAGGAGTTGATGAAAATTACAACTCCATTGTACTAATCTAATTTATTCACAGAAGAAAAAAATTAAGGAGAGAATTCTTGTTGCGAATAAACTCAGACTAAGAAAGTTTTTATTCTTCAGCAACAGGACAAAAAAAGATACGTTGAATTTGACCTGTTAACCATGCCCAATGTGGAGAGTTATTATTATCAAGGGTAATTTTGGTTCAAGGTGAAGTTTACACCGAAACTGGGAAAGAGGTAAGAATTGATTCTTCCTCTCAAACTAGAAAAAGGTCGGGAAATTGTAAGCTACCTCTTTTATCTCACGTAGGAATGTCTTACGATCAATTCCAATTTGTTATAATTCCGTATTCTGGGAGAAGGCTCCGACCACAGAAAACATGTTTTGATTCGAACAGAAGGAATAATGAAACCAAGTGTGCATGAAGCTTTATTGATTAGGATTTGCCAACGTCAATTTTCTCGTCGTTAATAGTAATCGCCCTACTTGAGGTAATGTCTTCCTGATTATAGTTAACCCTATTGAAGTTAAAAAATCTGTTATAAAGTTGGTGCTCTGCGTGGGCGCAATTTTTATGGTTAAAAATTGTATACCTTAGGTTCAGAAAAAATTGTCCGTTGCACTAACAGAACACTTTTGTTGCACTAGCGAAGTTAACACTTCTCTTGATACATCAGAAAATTTTCGTTGTCTCTTCTCGAGTGCCTTCTTACTGCCGGATAATCGAGCGCGCATTAACCAATAAGAAAATCGCATGGCTGTGATTGGTGCGCCGTACCCGTCGAGCGAGGTGCGCAGCCCAATAAGAAAATTCTATGGTTGTAATTGGTGCGTCGTACCTTATCTCTCTCTTTCTCCAGCGTTACATATTCTTATGTTATTTATAATTATACTAAATTCTAATGTTTATCGTAGAATGAACAGGATTATTACAATATTACAGTTTATATTTTAGTATAGAGTCAGCTAAAATAAATATAATAAAAAAAGAAAAACGATAATAGAAACTCGAAATTCGTAAAATAAACTGATGGATCCCACTGCTTCATTCGTATCTAATTTTGAGAAGTGAATTCAACTAAAAGGCTAATGTTGCCTAATGTTGCCTAATGTTGGCTAATGTCCTTGCTACCTTTTATTTATAGTTGTTTATATTAATATTACGTTATAGTTGTTTCGTAACAATATATATGTTGTTCAAATCTAACAGGATATAACCAGTTGAGAAGCTTTTAGAGTTGTTTGTAAAGCATATAATTCATTTGAAGAAATGATGATATGTTCTGGAAGCTTTTCTTCATTAGAGGGAGTGCGTAATGATTTAAAATAATGATCGGCGGTGATTGGCGCGCCGATTCCTTGTCAGGGGCATGCGACCTAATCAAAATTGTGCCCGATAGTGATTGGCGCGCTGGACCCGTGGCGCGTTAAGCGCGAACTAATTAGAATGTCGCAAGCTACTTCATCCGAAATCCGAAATATTGAAGTATCAAAGACTGATTGATCTTCCAAAAAAAAGCCTGATATTTATAATAAAAGGAGTGAGAGTTGAGAATTTAGATTTGCGGAACCTTCACTTGCCAAAATAACAATTATTAGTTCTTAAATGTCAGGAATTTCAGCAATGGACTGTGGTGCCTACGGATGATTTCAATCAAATAAAAGTTATCGACTAAAAGTAATTGCACATGATTGTATTCGATTTGACGAGGTTTAATACACATAATAAAATATTATGATCACCAAGACACGTACTCCGATCTTCTCTTCCCCTAGAAGACTACCAACCTATTTCTCTGGAATAGGTATTCGTCTTCCAGTAAGTTGGGCAAGGTTCTAGAATTCACTGCATCCAAAATATATGCGTAATTCAATTGTCTCTGCACTCGAACTTGTCGAACTTCTGCGATTACAGTTGTTCGGTGAATACTAAGACTCTGAGCTCGAACAAGAACAAACACGTCTTCATTCCAGAAAACAAGGAACGATGATTTGTCAGTTAGCTTTTCGAACTGCATTGTGTTACAATCGTGAATAGAGCAATTTCTCACCGCAAACCTTTTATGTAGAAGATGAATGAAAATAATCAAATGCATGTAGCATATGAATCGACATATAGTATGCTCTTTTAGTGTTGCTGCAGCCTTTGTTGCTTCATTCTTAATCTGCCGTTTACGAATATATGTTTATACGGAAATATGCTCATGTGTTTAAACGTTTATAGATCTCGAATCTTCTCAAACAGCGCTCCTTATTTATTAGGGGTCGAAACGCTTGAAAGAATGTAAGAGAAATGAGAAGTATTTTAATGGAGGAGGAAGAGAGCCGATTGCGGTATTCTAGACTGATAGACGTCAATGATCTGGAGTTGGAAATTCTAGAAAAAGACGGGTTGTTTTATCCATCCCCAACTCTTTTCTCCTCACCTACCCTCTTTCTCCTCCTCTTCTTCTACTTCTTCTTATTCTTCTCTTAACTTCTTCCTTCTTTATATCTCTTCTCCTCTTAACTCTCTGCGTCTATTCTCCTCTTCTTCTCTGCATCCCTTCTCCTCTTCACCCCTTCTTCTGCTCTTCTTTCCTTCGCTTTGCTTCTCGAATTTCCTATTCTCCCCTTCTCTTCTTTTCTTAACAATCTTCTTCTCTTCTTTATTCTTCTCTCAACTCTCTTTCCACCTTCTTCTCTTCTCATCTTCTTTTCACTCCCTCATTCTCTTCTCCACTTCTCCCCTCAACTCTCTTCCGGTTTTTTTCTCTTCTTCTCTCTATCTTCTAACTGTCATTTTCTCTTCTTCCCCTAACTCTCTCCATCTCTGATTCTCTCAACTCCCTTCTCTACTTCAGACCTTCTTTTCATCCCTCAAATCTCTTATTCCCTTCTTATCATCTTCCCTTCTTTTTACACCCTTCTGCACTTAACTCTCTTCTCCTCTTTTCCTGTTCTTCTCTCAACTCTATACTTCCCTTAACTTTCTTCTTCTCTTCTTCTCTTCTTCATTTCTTCTCTTCTTTTCTTCTTCTCTTTACTCTCTTTTTTCCTTCCCTCCTCTGTTTCACTTCTCCTCTTCTTCTTCTAATTCTCTTCTTCTCTTCTTCTTTAACACTTTTCTTCTCTTCCCTTATTCTCCACATAACTCTCTTTCCGCCTACTTCTCTTCTTCTCATCGTCTTATCTCCTTTTCACTCCCTACTTCTCTCCTCTCCTTTTTTTCTTTTTTTCCTCTTTCTCCAAACTGTTTCCTTCTCTTAACTCTCTTCATCTCCGCTTCTCCTAACCCCCTTCTCTTCTCCTCCTCTTTCCGCAACCCTCTTCTTTTCTCCTTCTCTCCTTCTGTTGTTATCTCCACTCTCTCTTCCTCTACTCCACACCTTAATTTCATCCCTAAAATCTATTTTTCTCTTCTCATATCCTTCCCTTCTCCTTTTTATACCGCTCTTCTCCTAACTCACTTCTCCTCTTCTCCTGTTTTTCTTTTCTTTTCTTCTTCTCCCGACTCTCTTCTCTCCCCCTCTACTTCATTTCTTCTCTTTTTCTAATTTTCTCCTTCTCTTCTTCTCTTAACACTCTTCTTCTATTTTTCTCCTTACTTTCTTTCTGTCTACTTCTCTTCCTGTCATCTCTTGTAATTTCCAGTCTCTCTCCTTCTCTACTTCATATCTTCTTTTCATTCCTCGAATCTCTTATTCTCTTCTTATCTTCTTCCTTCCTTCTTTTTACACCCTTCTTTTCCTCAACTTTCTTCTCCTCTGCATCTGTTCTTCTCTTAACTATCTCTATCCTTACCCCTTCTAACTTCGTTCTTCTCTCCTCTCCTTCTCTTCTCCTCTCTTTCCCTCCTTATCTCCACTCCCTCCTTCTCTACTTCTTCCCTTCTTTCTTCTTTTCATTCCCTAATTCTCTCATCCTCTTCTCATCTCCTCCTCTTTTTCTTTTAACACTTCCCTTCATTTCTCAACTTTCTTCTCTTCTTCCCTGAGTTTTCTGATTCTCTCCTTATCCTAACTCTCTTCATCTGTGCTTCCCTTAACTTCCTTCCCCTTTCCTTCTCTTTTATCAACCCATCCCTTCTCTCCTCCTCTCTTTCTCTTTTTATCTCTGATCTCTCCTTATATACTTCAGACCTTCTTTCCATCCCTAAGATCTCTTCTGATCTTCTTCCCTCCTTCATTTTACACCCTTCTTCTCCTCACCCTGTTCTCCTCTACTCCTGTTCTCCTCTCTTTTCCTGTTAACACTTTCCTTCCTTTCTCAACTTCCTTCTTCTCTTCCTCCCTGAGCTCTCTGATTCTCCCCTCCTCTCAACTATCTTCTTTCCTTCTTCTCTCCCTTGCTTAGTCTCTCAACTATCTGCTTATGTTCTTCTCTTCTCCTCATTATCTCTTTTCTCTTTTTCTATTCTTCTCTCCTTTTCCGAACTCTCTTCCTCTCTTCTTCTCTCAAATCTCTTCTGCTCTACTCCTATTAACTCTCTTCTTATCTCATCTCCTCCTCTCCTCTTCTTATCTTATCTTCTTCTTTCCTTGATCCCTAATCTTAATTTTTCTCTTCGTTTCTTCCTCTTTTCTTCTCCCAATTCCTTTTTTCTCTTCTTCCTTTACTATCTCCTCCTTTACTTCTCTTCATCCCTCAAATCTCTTACTCTCATCTTCTTTCGACTCTCTCGTTCTCTTTTTTACTCTTATTCTTCTTCTCATTTCCTCTCAACTCTCTTCTTCTGCCCTCTTCTTCTTCTTCCCTTAACTCTCTTCTTCTCTTTTTATCCCCTTCTCTTCTTCTAATAGTCTCTTCTTTTCTTGTTTTCCCATTTCTCTCCTCCTTCTCATTTCTCAACCTTCTTTACTCTCTTAACTCCCTGCTCATATTCTCCTCTTCATTTCTTCTTCCCTTCTTTCATTCCTTTCTCCTTTACTTCTATGATAAACTCTCTTCCTCTTTCAGTGTTTCCGCAGCCTTTGTTGCGTTATTCATAATCTGACGTTTACACGTATATATGTTCAATCGTTCAAATGTTTATACATCTTGACTCTTCTCAAAAAGCACTCTTTATTTATTAGGGGTCGTAATGCTTAGAAGAATGTAAGAGAGCGAAAGGGGAAATACTTAAGTGGAGAAACACGAGAGCAAATTGCGGTCTTCTCGACTGATAGACGTCAATAATCTGGAGTTGGTAATTCTAGAGAAAGGCAGGTGCATATAAATAACCCATTCCCTGTCATTTGAATGATGTTTCTGGTATATCGACCCCTTCAGTCTACTCCCATATTCCTAGAACAAGAATAAATTATTTAGTAGTATAGCCTTTCATGTTTCATCTATACGTCGTTCATTTTCGATAAAACAAGGAATAAACATTATGAACCTCAAATTTGGAAACTGGTAATAATTAAACAATAATGTATACCAAGGATGATTCATGGGAGAATTAGTAATTTTATACGCGCTCTATAGCGCGCATGAAAAATTTTATCGACAATTGATAATATACAATATTGTAGCAAGATTACTATACACTGCAACCTCAAACTGAATTCACCCAAACTCGCTCCTTCTTCGAAATGAGATCGTGGATGGCTCGTGGAC
>WSXT02145846.1:0-10381 GCA_011762715.2 Neuroterus valhalla
GGGGGGGGTCTTCGAAAGGCCACGCTGGTCCACATGGGGGAATGGGGGAAGGGTAACGAGTTCAAGCCACGTGGTTTTGATGACAATGCTGGAGAAAATGTTTTCTCCGTCATCAGTAACTTACATGAGTGGCAATTGTCGCCACTTTTTGATTCAGATTATTAAAAAATAATAAAAATTGAGTTTACCTAATAATTTTTTGTTTTATTTTTATTTAACAAGGAAGAGAAAAAGCCGCGTGGGCGTCGGGGGGGGGGGGGGTGGCTGGCACGGGGCACCAAAGGGAGGGAGGGGGGGAGGGGTTAAAAGTGAAAAAAATTGGGTCACGTGGTTTATGGAAGCCCCCTTATAGGGATACCATCAATTCCCTTGGAATCACTGAGAATGGATTAAACAGACTTATCAACATCCATAAAAGAAACAAGTGAAAATGTGAATTCCGTTTTATATAACAGGCAATAAAATCTTCTACAGAAATATGCGAAGGACTTTTTTTCTTTTTAGGGCCAATAAGGCCCAATCTACGGAATTCACTACAAAGGCAAGGAGGACAATTGATTTTCATTAGATTGGCTGTAAAAAAAAATCTTTTTAGGCAGTAAGTTGTTTTGAAACCGGACAGGCAACGGTACTTGACGTAAATGAGGTCATGTTGAGATAAAAATAGCAGCGCTCTTTGGTGATATTCTTTTATCTTATTTTCATAATTATAGCGCAAATACCTAACCAAGTGTGAGAAAAGGAAGTGTAATGTGTAGGAGAGTACAGTACAATGTAAAGATTATTTTAAAGAAAAATCGTTTTATATGATTAGTATAGTAGTTATCTTTACAAAGATCAGCATCAAAATCCCCATGAACAATAACATTGGTATACAGAGGATAGTAAAGAGAAAATTCCGTTTCCAGATCAATAATGGGGCCAATATTTGGTGGACGATAGACTATCGAAAGAATGATTTTAGGAGCATCGGGTACTTTGATTTCAAGTTGTGTTTGCAAAATACGTGCTGAGAGAGAGGATGAGATATACACACAAACCCCATCACCATGCCTGTCAACTCTGTTGCATCGTGGAAGATAATAATAAGGAATTCCAACAAAATCATAAGAAATAAATTCGTTTAGATAAGTCTCGGAATCAGCAATAATATCAAAAGGATTAAATGAAAGAAAGGACCGTAGTTCACGAATATGTGCTTTGAGAGACTGGGCATTAATATGACAAGCAGTTAAATTCTCATTCTCCCAAAAAACGTTACTATTAAGATTCTGGTTCCGAAGAGGAGGTCCAATGGTGTACCTGTCCTATGTTTTTTGTGTCCTCGACTGAATGTCAGTACAAAAAGACTCAAGGTCTGCAGTGCAATGAAGTGCAGTTGGTGATTCGTATTCATAGAGTTTGACATAAATCGTATCTTTCCGAATCCAAACATTCTTCATCGTGATTTCAAGTTGTTGAGGACAGAAGTGAATTTGTTTGTATTGAGCATGGGCATCAGGAGCATGATTTTAATTCAGGTAGATCACTGAATCACTAAGCGCAGGGTTACTAACTTTGGCGGCTTATCAGGGAATGAAGAACCTGTCCTGTTTTTATATGTTAACTCAGGCTTCTCTTGATTAGATTCTTGTATCGCAGAGGACTGAAATGCATCTATTCGCTTTTCGAGTACATCAAGTTTGGAGACCACCGCTCTGTTCTCTTCAGAAACCGTTTTCAAATTATAATTTACTGCATCGATCTTAACGGCAAAGTCATTGCGTAGGCTCTCCAGTCCTCCGTCGACCAATTTTTTGCTTATGGTAGAAGACATCGCGTAGATAGCATCTAAATAGTCGGGAAGATGCTTGCAGATTGCAGTATAAGTTGCAACGTCAACATTAGGAGGTGGAGGTAGCAAAATAATAGACAAAGGCAGTGGTGTAGATTGGAGGCCGCTTGCATAAGCGCAGTCGACAGTGTGGCACTAAGTAGCATCTGATTCACCTGATAACGAGCCTTTATTGGGTTGATTCGAAGAGCTACTTCAGTTATTCCTAGATTGAGTGGACATGTCACTCTCATTAGATTGCAGGCAAGCATTGCGAACGCTGTAGCAAGTGATCCATTCTTTCTTGAAAAATATACGGCTAGACTTAATACATTTCTCGTGAAACCAATAATCGCACTTATCGCAATTGTAGTTTTAGAAATACTATTTGTATGCTCCAAGCACATATTGAACGTGTTGGGATGAAAGTAACTGTTATCCTTCATGTTGATGGAGCAGCTGCAAAAAAATCCAAAGTTATTTTAGGACGAGTCACAGAGTAGCCCATCCCTCACGAGAAATTGAAAAGTGTGAACTATTTAACCTGAATTATTTTTGTGACCAGTCGAAAGATTGCCTGGAAATTCCAGAAACAGTTGACAACTCCATATGAAGTTGCGCAGTTAGTTGCGTGTCCGATTTTGGATAATTTTAATCTGAAAGTGGGTTGATGAATTCGTCAACTTTATGGAGCGTTTTCATGAGAATCCAGATAAAAAATATACCTAGGATTAATTTTAACAGGATGTATATTAATTATATTAGCCGAATTTTCGTTTTGTTTATATTCACTCACTGAAGTAATTTGCTCATATCAGACAACTTTTGTTATCTTCCCTGTTCTAGAAATGGGCTGTATGTAGAGCTCTCACTGGATTACTAATATTCAGGAGGACATAGCTTCGTGGGGAGGTATTCTAAGACTGGGGAAGCAGATTCAGAAAATGTATCATGAATTCAATCAATACTTTTTAAAGAAAAATCAGTGCAACTGAGGTGAAATTCGGTTAGGGCCTTAAGGAGGAATTCCCTACTCACTTGTTGTAATAGACCTATTGCAGTTGCATTAGATTTACACAAATGTTAGATATTTACAGTCTTCTAATATATTCATGATTGTATATAAAAACTGAAAACGGTGCAAGTATCTGATTCAAATACTCAGTATAGAAACAGTTCCGACTAACTGCAAGTAAATCTCAGTAGCCGCTACTGTTTCAAGAAAACTCGAATGGAGAGCTGACGGATGAAACGAAATGCGTAAAATCGTTGTGAAAACAGCGCGTTAAAGTTTGTGAGGGACGTGCGATTTTGTGGTGGCATATTGTCGTACCACAAACATTGATATTAACTGTGTTTACGAAGGAGAAGATATTTCAAAAGCCATGGGTCATTACGCTGGAAAAGGAGACGCAATGCCGTCATAGAAGGTTGTCGTCGTCATTCTACGAACGCTTTGCAACTTGTTTCTCGCGAACGATTCGCTTCGCAATTATAATAGTAGACTGGCGAATCTGACGTTTTACCATACAGAGTTTGGACGACCATGCACAACTTGTTTCTTCGACAAAGCGTCATGACGCTCCTTAAATCAGATCCAGAAATTGTTTTGCCCTCAATAGCGTAGAAAACAAAGTGGACAGTGTGCTCCAACTGCAGAAGTCGAAAAATGTCCGTCAACTACTTTCAATATTTTTATAACCTGATGTTTACGACCCATTTATCCATTGTCACTTCCATTACTGTTGCTCCTTGGTATAAGACGAATAATCTAGTCCCCTCTATCAACTATTCAGCTGACTGACTGATAGTTACCTGATTTATTAGGCTCAGCAAGTGGGGACAGTATGGGCTACAAGCGACCCTGCATGCAGTCTCATAAACTCTTACAAAATTTAAACTAGCATTAGACATTTTTTTGACAAAATCCACTTGTATCTCACAGTATCTTTATGTTTGTATTCATGTGTACAGCTATGTAATGCATATACTTGCAGCCCCCTGAAGATCGCACCATGCGAGGAATTCTAATGCCTTGAAGCTGACGACGCATCACGCGAAAACGATGACTCGTTGTTTGTCAAGAGACATGGGGATCGTGGCCTCCATGCGTTGTCAAGAGGAACTGGGTTTCGCTCTGCCAAGGAACATTAAAGTTCCATGCTGCCTGGGTTCCTCAACGCCTTCATCTGTCCGAGTAAATTTGACACAATCGTGTCGTTGCTGCACGTCTACGTCGTCGACGCTTTTGTCTTAGAAGAATGCCAAGAAGTCCTCACGCTCGTACTACTCTTATTAATTCGGACTGCTACGACGCTGTGGGGAAAAGGCGAAAAGCGTTGAACGATCCCTCACGCTCATTGCTTTTGCCGTGAGAAGTCTAAGAGTTCAAAGAACTCGACAAACAGCGTGATTTATCACTCCAAATAACACTGTCTCCACGAACGAAGATTCTCACGATTGACAAATTTTGAGTGCTATTTTTTCTGATGTTACATCATATTACAAATAAAGGGATGCCTAATAGATATTTTTTTGTATGAGGCATATTTCTATCCTCTGCATATGTTTCTTCGCATCCTCTATCTTCTGATTGAGAAGAATATATATATATATATAAAACATTGGCTGAACAACCACCGCATGGTCCTCCTGGGAGCAACTGTCATTCAGGAAAATAGCACAAGCTCATTGTAGAACCGCGGTAAAATAAACCTATGGCCACGTCTCACCACCGTGAGATAAGTTATATAGTTATTGAGCTCTTGCTTTTTTTTAAAGATAGAAAAGGGAAACTCAATTAATTTAAAAATTTTATACTACAAGGGAGTCAAAGCTCCATAATTCGAGAAATATCAATCTTAGGGATTTTGCTCAATCGACGGGAAAAGTAACAGTACTGTTACGAAGAAAGCATTTGCAGAGCATCTTATCATGAATAATTTGCGAGTATAGGCAATATGTTCTCACGTTATGAGCGAGTACTCAATGTTAATGTTAAAGACTCATATTTTCAGTGATTTTTTTTCGCATTTTTAACAAAATTTCAGGTCGGGATCGATAAAAAATAGTCTAACACGAATTTTCAACAAAAAAAAATCCCATTCCTACAGAAGATAATACAAATGTTATACATAGTATACCTTGTGCAGACTGCAGAGTGTGAATCTGTGTATATAGGCACAACTAAGCGACCCCTGAAAATTTGGAAAAAAGAACATATCAAGGATGTTTACTGACCCCCCTGCCAGCGAATGGACAGCCCTGACCAAACACACATGCGATCAAGATCATAAATTGAACTTTGTCCACGCGTGAATCCTAGAAAAAACTACGAATTACAGGAGAAGAATGGTATTAGAAATGACTCACATAGCTAGTAATTCGAAAGCGATAAACCAACGCACTCACACAGAAAATCTCTCTGTTTTTTATCACGCACTACTAACAAAGCTTCATCATTAGATGACCAATAAGTCCAAATTAATCAATAAAAAAAACTAAATTTAGTCACAAGCGTTAAACAAATAAGAATTAAATATTTAAGATAACCAATGCTCATCACCTATAGCATATAACAAAAAAATAATAACAAATAATAAAATACAAACAAATTTTTAAGTTTTTCATTACGAATTTGCTCCTCATTCCCGGCAGAAGAACAAAAATTGTATTGCGTATATCCACTTACAGACCCAAGGCCCTTTCAAGTGTCATGTTTCATTCTACATCCTTTCGGACAGGTTAACTGTTATCCTTTCCAGAGTTCCTTTAAATCTCTTCTCTGAAACTCACCACAGTGTCTTTTTTATGTTTTTCCCACCACTTTTTCCCAATAATTCCTCCCTCACAACAAGATAAAATCGCCTAAACTTGCATATGTACTCTAATCAATTTTTCCTCGTTCTCAAGGCATGACAGTTCAAAAACCAAAACGCAATCGGGAGATAAAGTTTTTTGAAAATAAGATCAATAGTCTTCTGCGTTTCTGTGGTGCTCTTCTTCACTTCTAAAATTTTTCTTAAGATTCTTAAGGTGAGTTCCCCATTAATTGATGTGACTTTCAAATTTTGATCAATTTTGCGAATACTCTCATAAATGACGAAAACAACGGAATTTATGAATGTTATAAACAATTTTTACCTATTTATTTATAATCTTCAAAGAGTTTTCACATTTTTCCCCGAGAAATGGGCCCTTAGCAGCCTTTGTAGATTTTACAGGAGAAGGAAAAGTAGAAAGGAAGAGCCGGAAGATCGCCGTTCCGAACGCCCAATTCAAAAGTCTTTCCGAGTATGACACACACACACACACACACACACACACACACACACACACACACACACACACACACACACACACACACACACACACATTCAAATGGTAATCGTGAATAAGCATGAATCGTTTACTAACAACGGAAAATCCGAAATGTTACAATCATATTTGCGATCCACTAGCATTAGGTAGGTGCCAAGTTACATCACTTCCACTTCACTGTTTATTTAATTGACTGGACGTGCATGCCCGATAATAAACTACCGCTGTACCCGCCGAAGAACGAGTAGCTGCGTAGCTCGTTTGTAACGTTCTAGAGCGCCATGCAAGAAGCACGGAAAAACGACCGTGGCTCCAAGCGAATGCTCCCCCTCGGTCGTTAAGTTCAACAAGTTTTACGCTTTATGCTACGTTTTGTTGGTACACTTCTGGCTACTAAGTTCGCACTTCTCCGAATCACTTCTTAAAATTTATTTCATAGAAAGAATTTCTCATCAACTCAATCAACAATCGAATGACCTGCCATTAGCACCCGCGTTTTAAGATTGAATATAATGTGTAAATAACTTATAGAGTTTTTAAGAAAAAGCAAAGATCTCCTGTCTGAAGTTACAGAATAAGAGCATTTTATTCATGATTGGATTAGTTCAATTCGAATGCTACACTAAGACTTGCAAACTAACTGGAGTATTAGGAACATTTCGGACCAGTGGGATTTTCAATATTGGTTTAGAGCATTAGGTCATGGGTTTAGATTGGTCTTATTTGAGTTTTAACGCTGGAAGTGAGTTAGGGAAAAAATAAGTGGCTAATAAAGGATTCCGTCTACGACTCTATATAGTCGAAATTTATCAGAAGAGGGACAAGGAGGGAGTTTGAGAAGCATATAAAAAAAGGAGAATACAGAGATATACGAATAGAGGCAGGTATTGCGGTGGAGGAAAATAATTAAAGTGGCAGAGAAGGGGAAGGTGAGCAGACAGGAAGATAATGGAGCAGACCCAGAGACAAGCAAAGGAGAGAGGTGGAACAGAAACAAAAAATGAAGGAGGAATCGCAACCATATAGAGTGGAAGAGACGCTCAGACAGAGACAGGGCGGAAGGGGCAGAAATGTGTAATCAACATTACTCAGTGGGTAACCTTTTAAACAAAACGCTGTGAACATATATATTATGCAAAAGCATATGCCGCATTTTATGCAAAAAATATTCTCATTAGCAATAATTAGTATGAGCTTTGCACCCTTTCCGTCTGATTGCCAGTTCGATTCTCGCCTTACACTCTGGAGAAGTTATGTAAAGGAGAGGTCAGTAAATGTAGCGATGTGTTATGTAATGACTCTTACACCCGGTAAAAGGGGGAGAGCATAAAAAACTATCCCAATTTTTCTAAGTCAAATAGTAGAACTAGAAATGGAAATATACAATTACAAAAAACTTGCAAAACTGTAAATGATAAAAACAGCTATAGTAAAGCCATCAAATTGTTCAATAGTCTGCACAACGGATATAAATTACTGAATATATCTAGGAGTTCAGACTTAAATTATAGTCTTAGTCCTAGATTGTATAAAAGTTAGTTTTAATCAGTCCCCCGCACAGGCAATTGCATTTACCTCTGGAGGTACGAACAATTTATGGTAGAAATACATAATATTATTGATTTGTATTCAGTACAAATGTATATTTTTGGTATCATGAAGCATAAACCTTGTTTAATAATGGAAACTTAATAATGGTCAGTGAATTTTCCTAGTGTATTGAAAAATGAATGAAAAATATGCACGCACGCGTTCGAACTGACAATTTTGTGTAAACGTGACTGGTAAATTTTGCATCTCCACAACACCTCCAAAACGCCCCCTTGGACCCCCTTATCAACGACCGAGATTCGAAGAACAGACTAAAGCGAGAGTTTTCATTTCGAGGGTTCAATTTTCGTGGACGGATGTATGGAAATGACTTGTGTATTTGATTCAAAAGTAGACCAATTCCGTTCAGTGGTAAAAGATGAAGAGACAAAGCATGTGGTTCCTTTTCAGTTGGTTTTGAAAACCAGACAGGTGCAAAGTTTTTTCACATCGTTCAATATAAAGATAACTGCTTTCATTTTTTGCGTTCTACCGAAGGCCGAACGGTTCACGATGTACTTTGTTTTTTTTGTTTAGTTGGTACGAGTTGTGGTACAACGTGGTCAGGAAACGAATCAAAAAGAGAAAGAAAATATGTCAGTAATTTATTGAAACCTCGATTAAAACCTTCACTCTGAAGCATTGTTCCTAATTTACAAAATTTCATCAAATTCGTTTTATCCATGGAAAACCCTTCGACTTTTGCGTGATAATATGTGAATGTATTTTTTATTGCTCATATAATAGTTACGTAGTTGTCGATTGTTTTTCCCTGCGACGAATGATTGCATTATTGGATCAAAATTTTATGCCTTAGGATCTAGCATGAAGGGCATACATTCTTGCCGAAAAAAAAGAGATGAGAATCTCAGGTAGACATCGGATTTACCATTGGATAAGATAAGTGAAATTTAAGGATTCATACTATAAATAAATGTGCTAGATTTTTTTATACATGTAGTTGAAGTAAGCATAAGTGACGAAAATCATTTTTATGAAGAACGAAAATAAGGAGAACTAGCGCGATAATGGGGATGGAGTGAGAACAAGAAGAACTACGTTGACACAATCATACCTGCATAGAAATTTTAACAATGTTGATCTATTACAGAATGACCCAACAGATGAGTTTTCTTGCAATTAATTTTAAAGAGAATAAAATCCTAGGCTTTATATTGGATAGCTTTTGAGGAACAGGTTCAAGCTTTCATTTGAGCTGCGATAAAAAATTCTAGCACGTCTTCTTTTTGAATTGGCTCCCAGAATAGGTCAATAACGGATTTTTGTTTGCTTCCAAATCCTGATTTTCTCAAAACTTGACCATTCAGAGAATTTTCATCGACGGATTCCTAATCTACGCAAAAACTCCTATAAGAATTACCTGGACTTGTTAATTTTTTTTTTAACATTAGGCAGAGTCTCCTGCCAACATACCAAATGCACACGAAAACATGTCGGACAGTGTTATTAGAGTTTTGAATGAAGGCAATATTCTATTTCCAAATTCTTCAGTCTTAACATGCTTCTGAATCCGATAATTTTATTCCTTTATCAATGCCAATTGATCCATACAAAACATAATCCTGAGACTTTATACTGATAATTAGATGTTCATTCAAATTGTTAAAACAATTTATTATTGTTTTTAGCAACTTTCTCTTAGAGAAGGGTTAGAAAGTCAAGGTTTTTTCCTAATTTTTCAGCTTATTTTCAACGTTTCAGTTAGAGCGGGGTAACAATCAATTGAAGTTAACAAAAATAATTGTTTAAACAATTTTTTATTATTCATAACAATATTTTCTTAGAATATTGCTACAAAGTCGCGGTTTTTTCTGGAATTTACATTTTTTTGTCCACTTTTCACTTGAAGTGGGTAATTATTTAATTTAATTTAGCAAAAATGATTGTTTGAACAAATTGTGAATATTTATAGCCATCTTCTTCTAAATCAATATTACCTACTTGCAGTTCTTTCCTGAAATTTTAAACTTTTTATCACTTTTCTATTAGAGTAGAGTAATAATTAATTCATGTTAAACAACAAATTATTTGAACAATTCATTATCATTGCTAATAATAGTTTTTTTTGCCTCATGATAGAAACTTTCGGTTTTTTCTGAAATTTAAAACTTTTTGCATACTTTTCACTCAAAGTGAGTTGATATTCAATTTGTTTTAATAAAAATAATTGTTTAAACGAATTATTATTGTTAATACCTATCTTCTCTTTGACTAATGCTAAGAAGTTGCGGTTTTTTTCTAAACTATTAGGCTTTTTATCAACTTCTCACTTACTGAGGTAATAATCAATGCGAGTTAACAAACATGCTTATTTAAAGAATTCATTATTGTTCATGACCATTTTCTCTTAGATAAAAACTAGAAAGTTTTGGTTTTTCTGAAATGTTTAACTTTGCTCTACCTTTTGAGCTGTGGACAAATAATAAAGAAGCATAAGAGAGAATCATATTTTACGTAGTAACCCATTTTTTCACTTATGGGGGTTTTTTGGGACCCTGTAAAACAGACTTATGGGGGTATATTTGAAAAGTAATATTTTATTCGCATTCCGTGGCCAATCGTGAAGATAAATGGTGAATTTCGAACTCGATTCATCTAATATTGAGATTTCTGAATAAAATTTACAAAAACGTCTTT
>WSXT02145857.1:0-10380 GCA_011762715.2 Neuroterus valhalla
TTCTGGAGTCCCTGATGGTTTTCGGAAATAGTTCTGCCCAATTTCATGAAGAATACACTAATAAAAAAAACAGCCACCCCACTTTTCAGAAATTTTTCGTTTTTGCCTAATCTTTAAGTTTCCAAAGAGTTCTGGAGTTCTCAAAAAACAGAATTTCAAAAAACTCAAAATTTCAAAGTTAGAACACTCACAAATAACAAAATATTGGCGAATTTTCAAAGGAGGGTTCTACAAAAAATGGTTATGTCTTTTTTCAATAGAATAAAAATTGTAAGAACTACGCACTTTGAAAATGAACAAAAAAATTTTAGTTTTAAAATTCTGACAGTTCCAAGAGTTCTGATTAGAGTTCTGATTTCTCTATACAGTTCTACAAAAAAGAGTAATGGCACTTTTGATTAGAATGAGAATTGGGAGAACTACAACACTTTGAAAATGAACAAAAAATTTTGAGTTTTGAAATTTTGAAAGTCCCAAGAGCTCTGATCTGAGTTCTGGTTTCTCCACAGAGAGCTCTACAAAAAAGAGTTATGGCACTTTGCAATAGAATGAAAATTGGAAGAACTACAGCCCTTAAAAAATGAACGAAAAATTTTGAGTTTTGTATTTCTGCCAGTTCTAAGAGTTCCGATTAGAGTTCTGATTTCTTTACAGAGAGTTCTACAAAAGAGAGTTATGGCACTTTTTAATAGAATCAAAATTGGAAGAACTACAGCACTTTGAAAATGAACAAAAATTTTCAAAGTACTGTAGTTCTTTCAATTTTCATTCTATTGAAAAGTGCCATAACCATTTTCCGTAGAAATCTCCTTCCAGAAAGCAGAACTTTAATCAGAACTCTTGGAACTGTCAAAATTTGAAAACTCAAAATTTTGGTTCATTTCCAAAGTGCCGTAGTTCTTCCAATTTTCATTCCATTAAAAAGTGCCATAACTATTTTTTATGGAACTCTCTATGGAGAAACCAGAACTCTTATCAGAACTCAAGATTTTTGTTCATTTTCAAAGTGCTGTAGTTCTTCCAATTTTGATTCTATTGAAAAAAGCCATAACCATTCTCCTTTGAGAATCCAGAACTCTAATCCGAACTCTTGAAACTGTCAAAATTTGAAAATTTAACATTTTTAATTTTCAAATTGCTGTAGTTCTTCCAATTTTCATTCATATAATATAATATAACATATAATATGACTTGTAATATTTGAAGCTGAAACTACAAATGCTGGATGCAAAACAATTTCTGAATAATAATTTTTACCGACAAAAGCTCAACAATAAACCTGACATTTAAATTAAGTATCTAAAGCAGATACATTTTTACATGAGATGAGATTCAACCCATGAGAAAAAATAAAAAACCTAGATAAAATGTATAATTAATGGTTAAATATTTATGCACAAGTTATACATTTATTTTAGGCATAAAGTCATAGATAAGCTATGATGACAAAAGTAATAATTTTTGGTATTAAAAAAGGGTTGTAAATTTTGTTGAAGATTTTACTAAAATTTAAAATTATCATAGATGTATAGAATCAACGAAAGATAAGTATATTTACACTTTGGAATATAAAACCTACCTTGTAAAAAATATAAATTCGAAATTCTGTTTTCCACAATTGTTAATAATAATTATAGTGCCAAAAATATAGCTCAACTTTGTTCAACTTTTCCAAAACATTACATTTTTGCAATAAAATGTATTGAAGTCTCAATTTAAATATTAGTAGAATAATGAAGATAATTTTTAATTTCAATATCAACGTTCGGTTATTTACGATTATAACAACGGCATCCAAAAATAGTATATTATGCACCTAGGGATAGACAAAAAACGCGTCTATCCATAGGTGCATACGATATTTTCTTCAACAAATGCATGAATACACGGGGTTTCAAGTTTTTTTCCCTCCAGCTGGAGTTTTTTTTCCCTGCTAGGAGTTTTTTTCACAGTTTTTTTCCCTGCTCTGGAAACAGCATTTTCTGGCTCGCTTCACACGCTCGAAAACCCGTGGTTTTCATGCATGTGTTGAAGAAAAAGTTTTCTGTACAGCGGACGCGACCTATCTACGGGCATGTTTTTTGACCCACTGAATCCGAATTTCAAGCCAGTTTAGGCCGCACACCCTCCAATTTCGAGTAAATTGCAAAAAACCCGTAAGAAATAGCGAAAATTGGTTGTTTTAGTAATAAAAATAATTTATTGATCTATGGCAAGCATAATTTTCATGTATTTTGAACCGTTGAATACTAATTTCAAGTGTACATAGATCATATTAGCCGTTTTGAATCCGGACCCGCAATGTGTTTGGCCCATATTCCCTCAAACACTCAAAAAAATGCCATAAAACCGATAAAGTAGCAAAATACATTGCAGATTCAGATTAGATTAGATGAAAATCTCCTTCAATCCGAGTCTACAAAATTTTTTTTATCAAGATAATCACAATTTTTTTCGATTTTTGCAATTTTCATGGGGTTTTGCAATTCACTCGAAATTTTAGGTTGTACAGACTAAACTGACTTGAAATCCGGTTTTAGCGGGTCGAAAAACATGCCCGTAGATAGGACGCGTCTGGTGTACAGAAAACTTTCTTTTTTTTGTGTGCCGGTGTAATTATTTCGAAGATAATTTTGTCACACTAAAACTTTGTGAGAATGCATCATTTACAAAACCTTACGTGGTGTCGAAATCGTACAATCACAATGAACACCAATATGTCGCACTGGTCTGGTGCGATATTAACACCGATTGTGGTGTGACACCAGAAAACGACACCAGTGTGGTGTTGCGGCACACATCGATTTTTCACAGTGTAGCACTTCGTTTACATTTTTTTGCCATAAATTATTATTATTATTATTATTATTATTATCATTTGGCAAGTGACAAGTTGAAATTTTTTTTCGAAACCGTTCTGCATTTGTTTATGTAACTACCATTTACTTAAACGGGGTTTCTTCTCCTCCCTAACTAAAGGCAAGTTAGTATTTTCTGGAAAATATAAGACTGATTATGATTGAAATTATAGTGAATTATTATTTACAACTTTTCATCGAAATAGGAAAAAAATTTTGTTTATTTTCTAAATGTTCTCAATTAGGGTAGTTGTTATTGAGTATTTACTTCTTCCAGAAGTTAGAGCTTTCTTTTCATAAACTAAAAAGAAATCTTTTCATTTGATTTGAAGAATGTAAAGTTCCTTCAGTCTCATTCCGACAATTTTTGAATATATCTATACTTTATGTTGCTGTGTGAGGTTTTTTAGCCGACTCAAGTTTGATAATCAAATTTATAAAGCCCATACATATAGAAAGAATTATTTTCTCAATTTTTTCAAAAAAATGTCTTCATAACGTTTTATTTGCTTATTTTTCCTCATTTATTCGAATTGGGACAGGGAATTTCAGAAAATAATTATAATTTTTATTTTTGGTCAGGGAGTGTCAGTAAAGATATATAATTGTACTTGGAACAGGGTACTTTTAGTTCTTTTAGTAGTATTTCGAATGAGAAATATTTCTAAATTATAATAGAAAATTTGTTTACATTGTTCATGGCGAATCTATCCTGTTTTAGTTAAAAAATCAACTACTTGATTGAAAGTTAAATTCTTTTGTTGAGGATAACACTTTTTTGGTTAAAGGTGCATTATTTTAATTTATAATCTACCTCTGATTGAAAATGAAACTACTTTGTTAGAAATCAATCCCTCTGTTTTTAGTCAAGATTCAGGTATTCAGTTGGAGATTGATTTTTGAATTCAAAAATTAAACTGTTTCTTTGAGAATTTATTTCCTTTGTTAAAAATTCGCCTCTTTTGTAGAAAATTAATCCTTATGATTTAAAATTTACCTTTTTCGCATAAACTACATTCATTTCAGTTGAAGATTCATCATTTTACCTGAGAATTTATCAGTTTGGTTGAAAATTAATTTTTCTAACTGTAAATTTAACTTCCCATCCTTAGTGGAAAACGATCGTTCATAGTTCAATATTAAACTATATGGATGAAAATTTGTCTTTATGGATTGATTTATTAGTTCGTTGGAGATTCACATATTGTGTTGAAAAATTGATTTTTGGTATAAAATTTTCTATTTCTTCGGAAGTTACTTTTCTTGTTCGAAAATTCTTCTTTATGGTCAACAATCGAAGTTAAATAGTTGTATATTTTCCATAACAGTTGAAAATTCTTCTAGTTGAAAACTCTTATCTCTTATCTTTGATTGAGAATTAATTTTTAAACCAAAAATGTAACTATTCTATTTTTGGTTGGGAATGATTATCTCTTTAGATCAAAATTCAACCATTTTGTTGAAAAATTGTATTTTTGGTTGAAAATTAATTTGTGGTCAAAATTTAAACTATTCTAGTGGAGAGTCCATCATCTCAGGTGAACATTTGAACATTCACAATTTCATTTGAAGATTCATTATTTTGCTTGGAAATTGATTTGTTTTAAATTTAGTTTTTTTTATTACAAGCGAATTTTTTTTTGGCAGAAGTAATTTTTTTGAACTGAATATTTAACTCATTCTAATTGGAAATTCCATAGTTGAAGTTAAAAATTCATTTGTTCGGTCAAATTCAAATTTCTCTCTTTCAGTTGACGATTCTCTGTTTTAGTTAAAAACTCTTATGTTTGGTATGAAATTGAGTTTCAACATTGAAAATATTACTTTCCCATTTTCGATTGGGAACAGTTATTTTTTCAGTTTAAAATTCAACTATTTTGTTGAAGCATTGTATTTTTTGGTAGAAAATTAATCTTTCTATTTGAGAATTAATCTCCTTGTCTGAATATTCACCTTCATGGTTGAAAATTGAAGTGCTTTAGTGAAATATTTATCATTTTAGTTAAGAATTCATCTTCTTGGTTTGTAATTTAAACTGTTCCAGTTGAAAATTCATAATATTATTTGGAAATTCATCACTTTGGTTGAAAAATGAACTCCTCATTTTGCTAGAAATTCACTTTTTTTGTTATCGCAGATTGATTTTTCCAAGTGTAAGTTTAACTGTTCCAACTTTTTAAAAAAATGATATTTTTTCGTAAAAATTCGTATATTTGAAAAAAAAAATTTATTTCGCGATTCTTGATCTGTTCTGGCGAAGGTTATTTAGAGTGAATGTCACGAATTGAAATAAATGTTTGCGTTTTACGACAACTATTAATATGTTACGTCTAGCTGACCAGGAAGATTGAAAAACTTGACCGGGAAATACCGGGAATTCGAAATTGTCTGCCAAATCGCCACTCTGGTATTTGCTTTCATAAGAAAAAACAATACAAGAAGTATTGAACTGTCTATTAATTAACGTTTGACCCTGTTTGGAAAATGGAAAACACGACTCCTTACGGAAAATGAGTTCATTCTAACTAGGAGCTATAAGGGAATGTCTATAAATTACGTAACGCTGGAATCTCAAAATTTCGCGACTTGTCTGTTTGTTCATAATGCCACCGTCAGAATTTTACTCTTCCCTGTCTGTAATGTAACGGAAAACCTGTTGAAAAAAGTAGGAAATAAGTAAAAAAATATGTAACTAGAGGAAACTTGTGAAGGACACAAAACATCGCGAAAACGCAGCCGCAAGTCGAATCCAAACTCGACTCCGATGGAAGCCAGTAGCAGGAGATAAATTATAAACAAGCCGCAACGTCTGTAGATTCTATTTTCTATTTTTTATGACAAAAATGATATAATGTAATATGATATTATTTATAAAATTATAAATGAATGAATAGGTATCACGTAACGGCGGAGAATAAGCTTGAGCCGAGTTGAGCAGACACGCAATGCTCACTTGCTCAGTAATGTTGTAAATCTCTCAATTTCATTTTTGAAAAACGTTACGTCACATTTTGAAAATTCCTCTCTGTCACTCCGTAACGCTACCATAACAAAACTTTTGTAGTCAATCTGTCTAATATAGCGTTACGTAATTTATGGACAGCCCCTAAGCAAAGCGATTGTCAAAAAGCTAAAGGATTTCGCAAATTATAAAATCAGAAAGTGTTTGCGATTTTCGAAATGAAAAATTACCGCTAATGCGTGTCAATTGTTGCATAGCCGGAAGATCGAGAGAGCGCTGACTCATAAGCATTTCCCGCGGAAGTATACACTTTTCCGGGACCATGACATTGACAACCGATCCTCTCCTGGAAATGACGTCTCCACCGCTGGTCGAAGCTTCCTTAATTTTCAGAGATACTGGTTAATTCCGGCCCCATTTTTTCGAATTAAGGAAAAGGGATAATTTAACTCTTTGTTGATCTGACTGAAGATGAGCGCGGTTGTACCTTGTCCTTGCAGAATCGAATCCGAAGTACTTCGACCAAAGCAGCAATGACGGAAACGACAAGCATCATAGCAAGGATGTGCACTGCCACTGTAGTCGATTTATTATTATTTTTAATTCGTCTTTTTGCTTCATTCTCTTTTGATGTAATTAGTGCAGAATCAATTTCGCTCCCATTTTCCTCAGTGTCTACCAATACTGGCTTTTCTTCTCCTTTTACTTCTTTTTCTTCTTTGAGAATGAGTCCAGGTTCTTCTTTAACTGTTCGTTGTTTTGTACAATTTCCATCGTAGTACGTAATAAATAGTGATTTGATCCACCTTTCGTACCCAAAAGGGCAGACTTTACTTTTTCGGAAATCTTTAACTTTGATAGATAAATCAACTTCTTTTATTCTTTCCTCTTTCTGCAAAACAGAATCGGAATTACGAGTATTTCCTGTACTAGAGTCATTTCCTCTATAATCAGTGTTGAAGAGGAGCCTTAGAGGGAGAGACAAGAAGGCACAGAAAATTAATAAAATCAGAATAACACTTGCGTTAATACCGAGAGAAAGGCGCTTGTCCATATTGATGATTTCACAGATATCTTCAAAATTTTAATGCATTCTTCTATTTCTTCTGTTCGCTCCTTCCTTTCTTTTTTGAGTACTGTTGCATATAATTTTTGATTCTAAAAAAATGAAACATTGTTCTATTGCAGTATTCCTGTTATCACTTCCTTGTAATTATTTAAGGGATTAAAGGATCAATCACACCTCCTTGCTTCATTTTTCGGCACATAAGGTGTGATACTGGCATTGCACACTCCGCGTTCACTTAGTAATGTTTGCATACGAAAAAGTATCAAACCAAAATTTGAAGCTTAGGTTCGATCAATGTTTCAAATAATTTATTGATGATTGAGGTGTGTCTTCCTTTCTTGGTTCTGACAAGAACAACGCACAAATAGCAACTGTTGCGTCCCTTAGATTGAACTAACTAATACTGGATGCAACCCCAGACGTTGGTTGATATTGATTGCAGGATGATAGGGACAATTGCGCAAGTCGCATGACCCTGACATTTTTTCGCAGCCTACATTAAACACTGTGTTTTTTAATCACAGGATTAATAAGCGAAGGAAAACCATTACAAGAGTATACGGTAGTTTATTATTATTATTATTATTATTATTATTATTATTATTATTATTATTATTATTATTATTATACCAAGTCAAATCCTCCCTCTCGGGGTAAGCGTAACTCGTTTGGTTCCAGCCTTGCTATACTACTGGGTAATAGAGAAATGATATGGAAAGAATTGAAATTGGAATTAACATGGGAAATTCAGAGCAAATGATGTGTAGTAGAAGGAAGCAGAAACAGGCATTAGAGCAGTCTTAGAATTTATTGCGTCTTTTTTTTAACAGGAAAAAAAGTCCAGCCTGTTTCTGCTTTGAAACGGCACACTCGTCCTGTGCAACATCGCTCCGAAACGGGTCGCTTCCTGATCCCTCTAGCAAACACCCCGTACAAAGAGTTTTGGAAAGCCATTAAAATAATCCACTAAGCGATGTCTTTACACGGGATAATTAGTATCCAAAATCGTTCGTTTCAGGCTTCACTTTTTTTCTTACATACAATTGCTCTCCAAACATCCCTATCCTGGTATACATCTCTTGCTTCTTCCATAACCATGCATCTTTTCATACAAGCTGTTGTGTTTCTACGACTCTTTATATTTCTCCTCTTGAGGGTCTCACTCACACATTCTATCCATTCCTTCTTTGGTCTGCCTCTGGGTACGCTACCATTCACCCTACTCAGATACACTTTCTTTGTTCATCGTTCTTCATCCATTCTCTCAAACTCTTGTCGAACAGCGTTTTTTCTACGCCACATTTTTGAGAACCCACTCATTAATCACTTTGCCCATCAGCGGTTTACCATACATATTATGCAGAAATTACATGCCGATCGCGTTGAATTTACTTTTGTCCTTTTCTTGATATGTCCAGGGCTCGCTATCGTACAGCACTGTTTGTGCTAGCACAGAATTATATATAGCAATTTCAGCTATATTTGTTACATTTTTACTTTTAGTACTAACCCGTTCGAACCCACAAAAAAATAAATGCATTTTTTTTTGTTCCGAAAAAAAATATATTTAGAGGTGCCGCAAGCCCCGTGAAGTTTAACACGTATTCCCCATAAGAAAAAAAGACGTTTTTGTAAATTTTATTCAGAAATCACAATATTAGATGAATCGAGTTCGGAATTCACCATTTCTCTTCACAATCGGTCACAGAATGAGAATAAAATATTACTTTTCAAATATCATCCCTATAAGTCTGTTTTATAGGGTACCAAAAAACCACCAATAAGTGAAAAAATGGGTTTTTCGAGTTTTTGGCACTAATTATGATTTTTTTGCGATTTTTTTAACGCAGATTGTTTCGAATACAGGGAATACTACTTTTTACTGATAATTAGATTTTTATTCAAATTGTTTAAACAACTTATTATTGTTTTTAGCAACTTTCTCTTAGAAAAGAGTTGAAAAGTCAAGGTTTTTTTCTGAATTTTTCAACATGTTTTCAACGTTTGAGTTAGAGCAAGGTAATAATTAATTAAAGTAACAAAAATAATTGTTTAAACAATTTGTTATTATTCATACCAATATTCTCTTAGAATAATGCTACAAAGTTGTGGTTTTTTTCTGAATTTATAACTTTTTGTCCACTTCTCACTTGAAGTGGGTAATTATCTAATTTATTTAGCAAAAATGATTGTTTGAACAAATTGTGAATATTTATAGCTATCTTCTTCTAGATTAATACTACATAGTTGCGGTTTTTCCTGAAATTTTAAACATTTTATCACTTTCCAATTAGATTATTGTAATAATTAATTCATGTTGAAAAAAAATTGATTAAACAACTTATTATCATTGCTAATATTATTTTCTTTGCTTAATGATAGAAATTCGCGTTTTTTTCTGAAATTTTTAACTTTTTGCACACTTTTCACTTGGAGTAAGTTGATATTAAATTTAATTCAACAAAAATTATTGTTTAAACAAATTATTATTATTTATGGCTATCTTCTCTTAGATTAGTGCTGAAAAGTTACGGGTTTTTCTGAAATGTTCAACATTGCTTTACCTTTTTAGTCGTGAACAGATAATAAATAAACATTAGAGAGAACAATATTTTAAATAGTATTATATTGCTTTAAGCAAATTATTTTTGTTCTCTTCCGAATGTTAAAAAAAATTGATTAAAACAAAAAAGCTGAATTCATTCAGTGAAATTTGAATTCCAAATTTTCTATTAAAATTATTGATCTTCAACGCGAAAATTAAATTTTTAAGAGAGTAGTTCAACTTTCAACCAAAGAGTTGAATTTTCGAGCTTGCAGGTAAATTTTTAATCAAAAATAGAAGAAAAGGTGTATTTTAAATGAAAAACAATCTATTATAACCAACAATTAAATCAATTCAATCTAATTCAATCTAATTGAATTACATTCAAATTCCATTCAGTGCAAAGTTAAACATTTCAGAAAAAACCACAACTTTCTAGCACTTATCTAAGAGAAAATGGTCATGAATAATAACAATATGTTTGAATAAGCATGTTTGTTAAATCGCATTAATTATTACCTCACTAAGTGAGAAGTTGATAGAAAGCCTAATAGTTTAGAAAAAAAACCGCAACTTTTGAGCACTAGTCTAAGAGGAGATAGGTATTAGGAATAATAATTTGTTTAAACAATTATTTTTTCAAATATAAATTAAATATTAACTCACTTCAAGTGAAAAGTGGTCAAAAAGTTTAAAATTTCAGAAAAACCGCAAGTTTCTATTATTAGCAATGATAATTAATTGTTTAAATAATTTGTTTTTCAACATGAATTAATTAATACTTTACTCTAATTGAGAAGTAATAAAAAGTTTAAAATTTCAGGAAAAAACCGCAACTATGTAGTATTAATCTAGAAGAAGATAGCTATTAAGTTGAAAAATTCAGAAAAAACCTTGACTTTCTAACCCTTTTCTAAGAGAAAATTGCTAAAAACAATAATAAATT
>WSXT02145868.1:0-10380 GCA_011762715.2 Neuroterus valhalla
GACAGGTTTTACCCACTAGTGGGTAAAACCTGTTATTATTCAACGCTTCTCGTCAACGATTGAAAAATGGCTTATTTTGATAACTTTTTTTAGACCAAAAAAGTCTGATTCCACAGTCGATGAACAAAATAGTATGTGCGACTTGTGGAGAATGGTCAATTACCCAGGGGGAAATTTACCATTGGCCCAAGACTGGGCAAATACTGGGGGTCAATGCTCCTAATTTTGGGCCAGTATCGGTCCAACTTTGGGAAAAGCTTGGCGTGTCTACGCCCGTGCCAAGACTCGGGCGGCCAAAGATGGCCCATTATTGAACCAAGTCTTGGCAAAATAGAATCGCTAATACTAGAAAAAAAGTAAATAATAAAATTTTTTTCTAAATAACGTAAAATTTATTGATTCTTCAATATTCTAAAAAATATTTATTATATTCAAAAATGGGCAATGAACTCCGGAATGAATCCATAGAGATGCGGAGAAGTTTGTTTTTCCTTGTTCTTCCTCCTCTCAAAGAACAGTAACAAAAAAATATAATGCTGTCAAGTAGGGATGTTGATTTTCTATCGATTTTTTCGGGAGAAAAATCGATTTTTCCGATATGATGTTTTCATCTTTGATTGTATCAAAATATCGACGGAAAATGTTTATATCGTTTCATATCTTCTGATAATCAGAATCGTTATTTTTGAAAATTGATTTTTTAAATGAGCATCGATTATCGCTAAAAATAGATTTTTTCGTAGAAGTATCGATTTTTTATGTAATAGATTTTTTTTAGATCAATGTCCAAAACGATCGTTAAAAATGAATCGATTATATCGAAAACGATGTTTTTGGAAAAAATCAACATACCTACTGTCAAGTCAAACTGACTAACAGTGGCGAGAACTAACATTTTCGACAACTGATTGCTGCATATTTCTGTCCTTCCAAAGATTAAACGAATTATCTTGACTGCGAGAGAAAATAAAGCTAGCGCTCCCTGTGCGAAGCGACGTGAAGTTCGATCAATATCGTGGATATCGATCCTCGCTTATGCAGTGGAGTTAGTTCCGACCAGTGTTGCACAGGGAGCGCTAGTTTTATTCTCTCTCACAGTCAAGATAATTCGTTCAATCTTTGAAAGGAGAGGAATATGCAGCTATCAGATGTCAAAAATTTTAGTTGTCGTCAGTTTTGTTACTATTAGTGATGCAATATCGAACTGAGAATTTAGAGATTTACGATATCAATATATCTAGCATTAAAATATCGATATCAATGATATATCGACTCGAAAATATCGATATTTCCGATAATATTGATATTTTGCCTAATTTTGAAAGTATTTTGCTAACTGCTGTCAAGAAATACTTTTCAATAGAAAAATTAGCAACAGTGATGTTCCAAGCATTTATCAATATAAATAATAATTTTAAATCATATTATTCAACATATGATTATCCATATTGCCATTTAACTTTCCGGATTACAATTTTTCCCAGTCGACAATTTTTCCATGCGATTTCTTTTGTCATTCATGATGTATACGGCTTTGGAAAATACTCTTTCGCAGAGGACGGATGTGGCAACTACACTCATATACTTTAGTGCAACTTTCGACAAAACTGGAGAGACATCTTCCGTTTTCACCCAGAAACGAATGGGATCTTCAGTCATTCCTAAATTATCAGTTCAAAGATAAAGAGTCAATTCTTCCGGAGTGTTGCCATCTGAGCCTGAGGTTTCCTCCCTCCTGCGTTTAGCATTGCCAACGTTGTCTTCGTGATGTTTCCACAGAGAATGTCTTTTTCTACTATCTCCTGTTCCAGCGCTCTAAACTGAAAGAGAAATATAATATTATTTATTTACTATCCCGAGGTTCATTATTACATTGTAATTAACATTCAATTCAACATCACAAGTAGAAACTACCTGAAGACTCATCTAGGTGTTCCGCTTCCGAAGCAGATACTTCATCTCTCTTATGCTCCTGCATCAACTTCCTGATCTGGGTATTGCACGGGCGCATTCAGTTTTATCTTTGAAATCAACCTTTTTGAACCTTGAATCCAGGACAGTTGCGATGGCGAAGAAGTGAGACAATTCCATGCGTCCAAATCTATGTTTTATCTCTTTCAAGATATTTTTATGCAGAATAATTCCAATTGCATCTTTCGGCAGTACCTCTTTGATGCTTGCTTCCAAACAATTAATTAAGGGTATGACGAGGCTCGCAGTAACATATTTTTTACCACATAACTCTGTAGTTGCAACTTCCAATGGACCAAGGACATCAACATTCTCCTGTGAAATTTCAAATGTTTTAGTTTTAATTTTGTTTTCTTACGCAAGGAATCGCTTGCATTCACGCATCTTTTGAACCAGGTGACGATGCTTTTCACTTTTACAATTGAGTCATGTAAGCCCATTGTCGCTCTTGAAGAATCTTGTACGACTAGGTTCAGGGTATGTGCACAGCATGGTAAATGGACTTTTTCCCAATAAATAGTTCAACTGCATGAGCTATGTCTGCTCCGTTGTCGATTACAATCACGGTTATTTTCTCCTTATCAATTTTCCACTCGCTGCAAACCTCAGCAAGTTTTTCTGAAAGATTTTCAGACGTATGTCTCGTACCCAGTTCGTATACGCCTTGTACGCCGAACAGTAAATTTTCTCCTTTCCGAAAATGCACTGTCACACCAAGAAAACTTCTAGTATTCTTCGTATCCGTCCACACATCGGTAGTGAGAGTCACTTCATTTGTTTTTTTAAAAACTCTACATAGCTCTCTGGAAGTTTTTCATATTTTTTGTCAAGATGATTTGCAAAAGTTTGCCTTGAAGGGATTTCGTATTTCGGCACGGCAAATTTCATCATCTCTTTGAATCCTTCTCTTTTAACAATTGAAAAAGATTCACAATCTTTATAGATCATAAATAAAATCTTTTCAGTCATTTTCTCATATTTCTTACCTCCTTTTTTGAAGGAAGAAATATCTTCAAAAGAATTTCTAATGTTCTCATGCTGTTTTTCAGAGCTAGAAGTGGCAGAATCTTGCGTACCGGTTTCAGTCGATTTACACGTCAGATTTTTTGATTTTTTCATCTCAGTGGCTTTAATGTATTCATCAAAAACATCTTTATGATTTGCTTTCAGGTGGTTAAACATATTTGTAGTATTCCCTTAACTACGCACGAAGGATTGCTCTACGTTTGTGCAATGCTTGAATTGCATTACATTTTTATCCTTTGTTGGTAAAAAGTGCTTCCGTACTGGACTAGGGCCCTTTGTACTACCCATGTCATTCGATCAGCTGTAAGTATGCCGATCTATGAAAATGAAGAAAGAATACTAAATTTATAGCTAAATTTATACATTCTGAATCTACTATTTTATTATCATAAATTAATATTATATTATTATAAATATATAGATAGATATAGATTAAAGTTTCGTAATCTGTGAAACACTTAATGCCAATTTGTTCTACATACTAATTATTTTTGAAAAGTTGAAACATAGTATGGAATATTCTCCCAAAATTCGTTTTGCTAAATCAAAAATCATCCTCACTCCTTCCGGGAACCTCAAAAAAATTTGTTTGAAATTTTTTAAAATATACATTTCGTTTCACATTTTTTGAAATGGAAAAAATGTCTCCTTATTCTTCAATCTTTCCATCTCTTTAATTACTCGATTTTTTTCTAAATTGGAAATTTTTAATCATTGCCTATTTAATCTTTCATCTTTATTTATTCATCAAAATTTGTTTCTCTTATGGAACCTTTTTGAATATTCATCAGAAATTAAATTTCTCAAAACAAGAAACATTACAAATTTACCCATAAATTTTCAGAACATTGCCCATTATCCTAAGAAAGTTTGAAATCCTCAAAAAGCTTCAATGGTTCATTTTCAAATTTTTGGAAGTGGAGATTATGTTTTGAGTCTTTCGAAATCTGTTCGAGTTTTGAATTAAGTTCTAATCTTCCCAGAACTTCTATCTCCTCAACTTACTTGAGTTTTCTCTGAATAAATATTTGTTCAACAGTAGTTATTTCATACGAACTCAACGAATTCAATCACGAATAAAAACAAGTTCCAAATAGAACATTAAGGTTGACATTGTAACTTCAGCAAAGTTCACGTTTAGCTCTATGAAAATGTAAAGATTCAAGACATGCTGTTCAAAAAAATTCGATTTCAAATAAATCTGTGCAAACATCCCATCTGTAATTGATTATTTTGAATGTGCAGTTAATTATTGCTAATTATTTGAAATATAGAAAATGATTGAATTGGACCGAAATACAATTTTGAGGTTAAACACTTTAAATTCTCAAGAACAACCTCGTCAACAAATATTTGTGGATCGCGAATTTTCATTCCATTAATATTTATCAAATTATGCTGTACATAAAATATAAAAAGGGCTCTGAAGAATATTTTCAATTCTTCCAAGCAATTTAACCAGATCCGACGTTGGGTTATACGGCGTATAATGATAACCCCAGTTTGGGGCAACGTACACTCAGCACGTGTTGCATTTGATTCCTCGTCTGTGGATTGAATTATTATCAATCCATCTTCTGATTAATAAATTTCTAATAATTAAAACTATTCTATAACTTACTTGTTCAATTAGCTTGCTGGAGAAACGTTAAATATCACAATCTGACATCAGCATATATGATCAGAAAACATCACACAATTCACATTGGAATGTGGATTTTAGGAACAATTACACTATAGCGAGAAGCGAGCAGTCGATAATCGATAATCGGACATCAATATCGATATGTACGATTGATATATCGATCGTCTGCTATCGATATTAGGATATCGGATATCGAAGTCAAAATATCGATATTTCTGATATTCCGATTTTGATATTGCATCACTAGTTACTGTATTTTAGTTTGACTTAACAGCATCCCATTTTTTCTTGCACTGCTCTTTGAGAGAAGGAAGAACAAGAAAGAAGGAGAATAGAAAACAAAGTTTTGCCTACCTCGAAGGATTCATTCCGGAGAAATTTTATTGCCTATTGTGGAATAGATAAAAAAATATTAAGAAAATTGAAGTATTAATAGATGATAAATTATTTTCCAAAAATTTTAATTATTTACTCTTTTTCCTAGTATTGGAAATTGTATTTTGCCAAGACTTAGCCCAATAATGGGCCCTCATTGGCCGCCCAAGTCTTGGCACGGGCGTAGACAGTCCAAGCAAAGATAATATCTTTGGTCCAAGCTTTTCCCAACGCTGGACCAATACCGGTCGACAATATTTTCGCAATATGGCGGACGGTATTGGTTCAATCGTGCGCCAATGGTAGGGTCCCGTTCATAATCGACCATTCTCCTCACTCGTTGTATAATATACTATTTTCTTCAAACCTTTTTTTATATCTTGCCTTGTTTGGCTAAGAATTCTCATTTTCGTTTATATTTATGAATATCGAGAATGCCACAACTCCGACAATGTTGTTTTCAAAAAAAAAAAAAAAAAATTAGGATAAATTGTTTCTCTTTTACCCTACTTACAATTTTTGAGTCCCTCAAAATGTGTACCAAAGGGCGATCCAATCCGATTAGTCTTTCAAAAGTTGTGGAGTAAACAGACACCAACGAAGACAATAACGACAACGACAACAACAACAGACAGATAGACACCAACGTAAAAACTACTTTTTCGGAATCAGGAGGTCTCAGAATGTGGAGATTTCAGAAATTCCGCGAAACCTTACCTTCTCATTATGATGAGAATGTAATAACTTGAGACAAAAGAAATATTCTACTAAAATTTTTAAGTGGGAACGATCCGAAACATTTTTCATTCTGCCGAACCAAAAAATCGATCGTTACAAAGATCAAACACAGAAAAAACATCCATTTCTCTGGGTTGATATGGAATGAAGGAAATGCATCCATCTGAAACAAGAATATTCTCTTTTGTGAAGAATGTTTTGCATTTTGCAGAATGATCCTAAATAACTCATTTATGTAAGAGAATATATGATACAAGCAAATATAATTTGTTTGTTTTCCTGTTCCTTTTTAAGATGAGAAAAATGAAGGAATGCGATGAACTCAGGTATGCAAGTCGCATACTTTATACAGATCCTCTTAACTATGCTTGACGTAGAAGAAAAGAGCATTTCATTTCCCATTTCTCATTTTTTGACGCTATCCTCATGCAAGAAATCCATTTTTCTCTCTCGTGAATCCAACAGCGCAAATACCATTTTCAATTAGCGTTCACTGTTCCCTATCAAAAGGTCACAACACGATTTCACTTGTTTTGAAACTGGAACGACGCATCCAACATTTCTTCATGTGCTTTTCTCAGTCCGTTCAATTTGTCTGTTTGTCTACTTCTTGCAAAATATATGATGTATTTAATCAAAATAATGTCGTTGATATTCTACAAGTGCAAAAAGTACTACGTTTTTCGAAACTGTTGAATATTGGCAGATTTTGAATTGTATGTGTTTTTTTTTCCAATTACATTATTGCGGAATTCCCGTCATCGAGAATAAATTAAGTTACCGCACGGGAAACCCCAATTTGCTAGAGTGGTGGAGGTGTACACGTAGCGCTCTGACAGCCCTGCATTTACTATAAAACGCTGTGTCGCTGTCGGAGCGACACACTTCGGTACGATCGCGATACACTGCATAGGGTTCTCAGATCCAAGGATCAAATAGTTATAAGAACGACATATCCATTTACGTGCAGCGTGAACGATTTTTTCTGCATAATTGCCAATAGGTGGAAGAACAAAAAAGATTATATGAAAATTCTAGAATAATTCTTATTAAATTGATATCTCAAGTAACATATTAAACGAACCCAAATATTAACAGAGAACAGCATTGACAGAATGTGATTGTTATTGCAATAATTATTTTTCAATTTCTACGAAGCAGGGGGTTAGTTATGATTTAAATGAAGTAAATTTTTCAATGTTTCAAATCACTATTTTATCTTTCACTCTTACTTTTTCTCATAAATTGAATTGAAACAGGGTGGCGATTTGACGTTCGATTTCAAATTCCAGGAAATTTCCCGATTTTTCCCGGACAATTTCTCCAATTTCTATTGTTTAACTAGAAGTAACGCATTCATATGATTCATGAAGTCCGTTCTGGACATCCTTCACCACATCAGATGAAACATTGCAAAATGAATTGATTTTGAAAAAATACTCCAATTTTCCACAAAAAATATCCTTTTGATACAAAAATTGGTACAGTTAACGTTATAGAAAGAATCAATACACGATAGCAAGAAGAGAGCAGATTATGAACGAACACTTCATTTTTCAACTAAAGTGATGAATTTTCATACAACATTATAAGTTTTCAACTTGAACAGTTGGGTTTAAAATCAAGAAGATTGATTTTCAACTTGAATAAGAAATATTTAACTAGATAACTTTAATTTTCTACAATAAAGGTGAATATTTGACATCTGCAACTCCTGTCAATTGAATGAAAAACCAAGAATCCAAGGACTAGATTTGGACAAACATTCTCCTAATTTTCAGGTAAAGATTTAAAAAAGAAGATCAATATTCAAATGGAAAGATTCGTTTTCCACCGAAGAATACAGTATTCTAACGAAAGAGTTGAATTGACAAACTGGAAAAATATTAGCTCTCAACTGAAAATGGAATAGTTACATTTTTAGTTGGGGGTTTGAATCAGAAAAACGAATTTTCAACTGGAATGATGGACCAAAGAATAATTTTCAACCAAAAAATACAATTTTTTACGAAATGGTTGGATTTGAAACTATGGAAATAATAATTTCCAACCAAATCTAGAATCGTAATATTTTTGGCTTCAGAAATTATTTTTTACCAAATAAATTGTTTTCTAATAGATGATCTTTTGACTAAAATGAAAAATTTAACGGTTTTACTTGAACAAATACCGTACAGAAGAATTCTTAAATAAGAGAATTAACTTTTGAAGGATATAATTTTCTTCCAAAGAATCGATTTTTCAACAAAATATGTGAATTTTGGAAGAAACCATTACATTTACAAAACTTGAAGACAAATTCTCATCCAAATTGTTGAATATTACACTAGAAAAGATTGATTTTCCACTAAAACTGAAACATTTCGATTTTTAATTGAAGAAATTAATTTTGAACCAAACTGATTAAATTTCATGTAAAATAATGAATCTCCAACTGAAATAGATGCATTTTATGCGAAAAGTATGAATTTTCAACTTTATAAAGTTTGGTCCTCTACAAAAAAGGCTAATTTTCACAAAATACATGAATTCTCGAAGAAAAAGTTTAATTTTTTAATCGAAAAACCAAAGTTTAACTAAATACTTAAATCTTCAAAAAAATAGGAGGAATCTATTTTTACAAAATATTTACGTTCTCAATAAAAGACGAATTTTACATTAAAATAATGCACCTCCAACAAAAAAATGTATTTTCAACAAAAGTTGTTCTAATCAAGTAGCTGATCCATCTATTTGATTATCAAATTTGAGCCAGCTAAGCGAATTTCACAGAGCAACAAATTGGCAAGCGTTTTTCTTATAATGATAAGAAATGAAAATTCTTTCTCTTATAAAGTATTGATATATTTCCAGGTTGGGTCAAGTGAAATTCCGGTTTTTTTTTCATCGAATTCCCGGTAATTTCTCGGTTTTCCCGAAGTTAATCAAATTCTCGGTCATTTCCTTATTTCCCGGTCAGGTCGCCACCCTAAATATTGATATAGTAATTCACAATAATAATGGTGAATACTATAGAATCACGATTTTCCTGAATTCCATAATTTTATTTGGAATTTTCATTAAAATGCCTTTGAATAGTAATTAAAAACAAGAATCAGTCAGGAAAAGCAAAAAAAATTATTGTTTTCATTATTGTAATTTTCTTCGCAAGGGCTATTTCGAACTTGAAAAAGCGTTTGAGTCTAATTGAAGTATAGGTAAAATTTCTCTTGGTTCGTTACCTAACTTTAAGACCAGCATGAAGGAGGAAGCACTTCCTGCCATTCGAATAATTATCACTTGAGTAAACTAAGGGAGAGTTATTTCAGTTACATCCGACTACCTTTCCAAGGTTTTCCAAAAATTTAATCTCTAAAAAATGACAGCTAATGTAATGAATCATGTAAAAGAAGAAGAATTTCTTTGCTTCCCTCGACTGATTCTTTTGTGATCAATCAAAGTTCGAAGAATAAAAATTGCAAGTATAATAATGAAATTTAGAAAAGCCGCGATTCTGCTGAGAATCGTCAAATGATAACCTCATTCAACTGATAACATTTTTGAGTAAAAAAAAATTTTCGGGAGTAACATAGTGAGAACATCGTTATGAAAATATAAACGAATTTCGTCAATATGAAAGTGCACTCTCTGTTAAAACAAAGAGTGTATTTTGATATTTACCCCTTGAAAAATCAAAATGGCGAATCCCCATTTCATTAATTTATTTTCCACACACGCATCCATTATCTACTAAAATTGAATTCACTGTTGCATCAACAAACTCAACTATGTCAAAATGGAGCAAGATTTGAGGTTATGTGAAAATTCACCAGCTTCACTGGTGCAGTTAGCCAGGCGCAACCTCACATATAGAGGCTACAACGCCACCGTACAGTGATCCCAATGTTGGCTACTTCTCCTTTGCGCTTGCGTTGCGGCCGCTTGCCCATTGGCCACAGTTGGTGCCAGCTGGCACGCTTATTCAAAATGAGTAATATACCACTTCTCGTAATTGAAATAAATAAGCAATAAAAATTGCACCAAAATATATAAAAATTGTATAAATATTTATTTAAGGCATGGACAAAATTTATAACACATACATTTCATAATTTGAGTGGAAATCAACTGCTATATGGAAAAAATATGTGTTTTAAATTCTGTTTATGCCTAAAATCAAAATTCATACAATTTCCTAATATTTCGTTGCAGTTTTTATTAATCATTTATTTGAATTACAAGAAGTGGTTTTATAACTCATTTTGAATTAGCGTGCCAGCTGGCGCCAACGGTGGCCAATGGGCAGGCGGACGCAACGTAAGCGCAAAGGAAAAGTCGCCAACATTAGGATCACTGCCATGGCGCTGTCGCAGATCTACCGTATGGCTGTCAGAGCGATACTTTTTTTGTGGTTGCCGTAGGTGTAGAGATACGCATACTGCTACTAAAGCGGTGCTATGTCGCCACGAGGACTATTTCAAGAGTTTCGCTGTATTAGCTTTCTGATATCGTTACATAGGGACACATATACCTCACACAGCATTTTGAAAATTTAATAAGTCTGCATCTAGGAGGCGCACTAGGAACTGGTTTTCTTATAAACAAGCGAATTTTACAAGCGGTTACTGATGTCCAGTTTGTTAGCG
>WSXT02145879.1:0-10380 GCA_011762715.2 Neuroterus valhalla
GCGGGGGGTTTGGAGAGGGGCGCTCTCCTCGCTCCACTCTCCGCCATCCACGCGTGTATTCAGCCCTGACTGTTTACATTTCAGCTCACTCGAACTTCTTCCAAGGCCGTCGATACCCAAGCCTGAAGCTGGCTTAAGTTTGAGGTTCCAGTGTAGTTAAAAAAACCTTCCTATTTTGATTCAATTTTCGGATTGAGAATGATTGCAGAATGTTATGAAGTATGTATATGGAACACTTCGTTAAATCGCCTTTGATACTTTATCCACGGGGAATTTATGATAATTTCATTAAACAACACGTATTTATGTATCAATTGAATATGTCTTAATAAGCGCACGAATTTTTCCAAAGTGTGATATGGTATAAAATGAAATAAGGACTGCTACATGCGCGAAGGAGTTTTGGCTCCATATTTGTGATCAGTATTGTAAAACTTTTTGTATAAATATTTTATACGATAATAAAATCAAATTAGAATAAGTTAATTCTTGAATTTCTAATTTTCTAAATATAATAAAGGCATCCTTGTAATTATCCATCAGTTCGAGTCTTTGAGAATGTTATTATCTACAGCAGCCAACAAGTACGTTTCACGATACCTAATCAATAAAATACATTTTTTTCAAGTCACGTGTTGATTTCCCCACAAAAACAAGTAAAAATTTATTTTGAAGTGATTGAAAATTGTGAAGCATTATATAAATTATATATATATAATAAAAAATCCCCCTTAGTTTTCTTCTCCGTTCTTTTCCCGTACTCCTCCCCGAAATTTCTTCCACTACTCCTTCCCACTCCTATTTCTCTTTTCTCCTCTAAATACCTTTTCATTTCCTTTTCCGATTTTCTTTCTCACACCTTATTCTCCTCTAAGCGCCTCTCCTTTTCCTTACTTTTCTTTAGCTTCAATCGCTCTCCTCGCTCCTTATTCTTTCCCCTTTCAATCCACCTCGAATTTTCCGTCATTCCTCCTACACCTGAACACTAGTTTCTCTTGCTTCATCTCAGTTCCCCTTATTCCCACCCTCTCTCCCCTTCCTTCAACCCATTTCTCCTCATCACTCGTCATTTATCTGACTTTTCTTCCGTTCTCACCTCTTCGTCATACTCCCCATCACTTTTCCTTACTTTCTACCTTCTCCTGTCATTTTTCTCGAGCTTTCCCTCTTCTCCCCGAATTTCCCGTCATTCATTCTCCACCTGAACACTGTTTTCTCTTGCTTCTTTTCAGTTTCCCTTATTCCCACTCTATCTCCCTTGCCTTCATGCCATTTCTCCTCACCACTCGTCATTTATCTGACTTTCCATCAGTTCTCACCGCTTATCCCTACTCCCCATCACTTTTCCTTCTTTTCTACCTTTTCTTCTCAGTATCCCTCATTCCCACTCTTTCTCCCCTGACTCCATCCCATTCCTCCTCAACACTATTCATTTATTTGAATTTTCTTCAGTTCTCACCTCCTCTCCATACTCCCCACCACTTTTCATTATTTTCAACTTTTCCTACCTTATCTGCCTTATTTTTCTCAAGCTTTTCCTCTTCTCCTTGAATTTCCCGCCATTCCTCTTCCACCTGAACACTAGTTTCTCTTGCTTCTTCTCAGTTCCCCTTATTCCAACTCTCTCTCCCCTGCCCTAATCCCATTTCTCACCACCACTCGTCATTTATCTGATTTTCCTCCAGTTCTCACCGCTTCTCCATTACTTTTCCCTGTTTTCTACCACTTCCTCTCATTTTTTTCAGCTTCTCCTCTTCTTCCCGCATACCTCTTATTAACCCTTCCAACCCACATTTCACCTTACTTTCCTCCAGTGTCCTACTTTCCTCTCATCTTCCTACACATGGCTATCTCATCCCCATTTCACCTCCGTTCTCCTAATTTCCCCTTCTTTTCCCCTCCGATCCTCTCCTCTACATTCCATTCACCTTACCCACCTCTCATTTTCCTTCATTCTCTTTAGCTACCATCGTTCCTTCACTTCCCATCCCATTTCCTTATTCACCTCAATTTCCCATTCATTCCGCATGTTTCCCTTATCTCCCTACCCTTTTTCCGAATTTCATGCCACTTCCTCTTTTTACCACTATTTTCCCTCACTTGACATAAGTTCCATCTTTTCTCTTTCCCGTTTTTCGCACAACCCCTTACCCCCCCCCCCCCCCCCCAATATCCCTTACTTCCCTCTAGTTCCCATCGCTTTCAATCGCTCTCAATCCCTTCCACCTATTTCATCTCACAGTCCATTCACTGGCAAAAAATACAATTGAGATCATAATTTTTGTCTATTCTTGAATAATTTTTTTTCTTGACGAGTATCTCCGATGACCTTCGACCCTTAAAAAATTATTTTATCGGGAAAAGATAAAGAAAGGATTTATTTTTATTCCTTCAGATTTGTTGGAACTGGATTAGTTTATTTTTCTAATTATTGCAGTTATAATTTTAATTAATGGGAATGTAACATGGAAAAGATTCTTTCTAGCTGAGAACTTTCGTAATTAGTGATAATTTCCTGCGAACTAGTGCATCTGCGTCATGAGCTGTGAAGTGTGTATTGAAAAAGCGAAGGACAAAAGGTCTACTCAAATCCATATAATTATAGTAATTTCTGAATAACGAAGGTTAAAATTGTAAAATTTAAACTGTTAGGCCATTCCAGAATAGATCGTCTGATAGCCGGAAAAATAGCGATGGAACTTGTAGCTGGGTATTATCAGGATCAAGTCTCCCATTTATATAAGAGAGAACAAATAATAATAATAAAAGCTTTCGAAATTTTACTTAGAAGGTGAAAGGGGATTGAAATTTAATGTTTTTGGTTGAAAATTCGATTGTTTCGTTCAAAAATTCGTCTTTTCTGCTTCAAAGTTCAACGATGAAATTAAATTTTATTTTTTCGACGAAGAAATTTATTCCGGTTAGAGCTCAATCTCTTTTCTGTAATTTTTTTCTACTTTTATTTTTCTTAGGAGGAGGTTATATTTTCTGCTGGGATTTCAACTGTTTTTGTTGAAAATCAATCTATTGTTGTAAAAAATTGAACCATTCTGTCGATGATTTTTTCTCTTCCGGTTGAAAGTTACTTTTTTTCAAACTGGAAATGTAATTACTCACTTTTTGTTAGAAAATTGAACTTGTTTGTTGCAAACTCATCTTCTATACGCAAAAAGTCCAACTTAACAAACAATGAAACTTTCCTCTTCTTGAAAAAAATTTTGTTGTTCAAAAGTTTATCTCTCTCTTCACATTTCTTTCTTACATTTTCATTACTCTTGGTAGGTAATATTCTTAATTTTATTTAGTCTAAATTGGAACTTTTTGGTTGAGAAATATTCTATTTTGGCGGATAATTTAAGTTTCTTGTAAGGAATTAATTTGTATTGTTCGGGAATCATTTCCCAGAATAAAAATGCAAATACTCACTTTTGGTTCAAAATTAGATAATTTGATTGAAGATCAGGTTTTTCGTAGCAAATAAATATTAAGCAACTTTTCTGGAAAATCATATCCTTTAGGTCCGGAATTTCATTGTTCCATTTTTTTTCTTTAACCTCAAATAAGGGAGTTTTCATGTTGCAAATGTATATTTTTGGTTTCGAAATCCCACTGGTTTGTAAGCAATTCATCTTCTTTGACCGTTATCTTTTGGTTAAAAATTAGCGTTTTTGTTGAAGAGCTATATTTTGTAACTGAAGATTCCACTGTCTCAAAGAAAATTCATCTCCTTGTGTAGAAATTTAATCCTTTTTAAGTGAAAGTTCAACAACCTATTAGAAAAATTATATCCTTTCCAGTTGAGGATCCTACTGCTTTCTTAAAAATTCGTCTTTTGATCTTGGAACTTCAACAATTTTGTTCAACTTTTTTCTTCCTTCGACCAAAAAATAATTTTTGTCCGACGGCGGAGCGAAAACAAGCAATTCCACGCCTGTAGAGGAGGGAGGAAGAAAACATTATATATAAAGAAATTGAAAAAACTATTCAAAAAATTAATATTAGATACTCTAATGAATATTCTTATAATTATTTTCAGCGAAAATATTTGGTCTGCCCTTACAGAGTTTCGGTAAACCTATCTACCCTTTTCGAAGCACCATCTAGTATTATCAAATTTTCCGTTAAACTAATGGGACGCGATAACTCGCATTCGCTCTGCCGTCAAACGAAATAGTATGTGAACCTTCAGCAAGAACGATCGTTTGCACAAAGGGTCATTTGCGCAAAGGCCCGCTTCCGCTCCCGATGCACAATGTACTATTTTTTAAGGAAATTCAACTTATTTGTTGAAGAATTTGTCTTTTCAGCTTGGAACTTCAACAATTTGGTTCAAATTTTCTCTTTCTTTGACTGAAAAATATTTTTGTCTGGCAGCGGAGCGAAAGTGCTCACTTTCGCTTCACTGAAGACGAGTGAAAGTAAGCGATTTCACGCCTTCAAAAGGGGGAGGAGGAGTACATCATGAATGAGGATATGAAATGATTATTCAAAAAATGAATGTTAAACACTTTAATAAATATTCTTATATTTATTACGGGAGAAAATATTCGGTCTACTCTGACAGAGTTTTGGTAAACTTTACTGCCCTTTTCAGAGCACCGTCCATTATGATCAAATTTTTCGCTAAACTTCTTGGACGCGAAAACTTCCTCTCGTTCTGTTTTCGGATAAAATAGTATGCGAACCTCGAGCAAAAACGGTCGTTTGCGCCTTGTGTGGAGTGAAGCACCTCGGCTTCGCCCCCGCTACGCAATATACTATTTTGTTGAAAATTCATCTCTCTTGTGAAAAATTTCCTTTACGCATTGATCTTGGCGATAATGATAATGTTAATAATCTTTCTCCTGGAGATGCAACTGTTTGGTTGATAATTGATCTCTTTCTGTAAAAAATTTGAATTTGTCATTGGAAATCAGTTTCTTCGAGTCGAAAATGATTTGTCTCTTTTTTTACTGAAATTTTAATAACTGTTTCTGGTCAGATAATAATATTTATCGGTTGAAGAATTGAGTATATGTTCGGAAAATATCTATTTTTCTTTGTAAAAAACTGATCATTTCTGCTAGGAGATTCCGAAATTTGGTCAAAATTTTATTTTATTCGTCACTGGAGAATATTTTGTTGTTGGGAATTCGTCTATTTTTTTTTTTATTAGAAGTATTATACTCAAATCTAAGAAAAAAATGTTACATCCATCACAGAATTTTATGTTATATTATTATAATTATTTTTCTGCGTTTTTTTATTTATTTCTATCCTATGTTTCCACAACGCCTAAATACTTTGAAGCGGAAGATTCAACACCGAGGATGCGTTTTAGCACTCGATGCTATCAATTGTCTGCATCCAAACTTTTCTGTCAGTAACCAGCTGCGCTCGGAATTTTGGTTTTCTGCAGTTTTCCACATCCCTGACCGAACGTTCAATTTCGGAAGTGTCTTATCTAGAACTAGTCTACCCATCTCCGTTTTTCTCTTTCCGCACCTGATCAGCAATAGGGGAAACTATACGAAGCCCTACCACATTCTGATCTGAGTTTCCGCATTGTGGAACGTGCTTTTTTTTTTAGGGATTATCTCACATATTTTATTATAATTTGATTGAAAATTAGGCTTTTCGTTGAGAATGAATATTTTAAAGTTAAACATTCTCTCTGGTTAGAATATCAGCAATTGAAGTGGAACTTGTAACTTGGCTGAATCACTGGACTGCAAAATCTTTGTTAGTTGATAATTCATTTCTCTTGTTCAAATTTTTTTTTGCCAACTCCAATTTCATCTGACAAAAACTTTTTCTCTTTTAGTTAAAATCGAACATTTCTGGTTGATAATAATTACCCTATTTTGATGAAGAATCGAACTTTTTTCTCAAAAATTAGTTTTTAGTCTGGAAATAACTTTTTTTAAATGAAATTTGAAAGTCAAATTTTTGGTTAAGAATTTAACGATTTGGTTCAAATTCATGCTTTTCGACCATCATTAGGCTTTTTGCTGGGAATCAAATTTTTTCAGTTCTAGAAATCCTCTCTTTTGGTAGAAATTTCATCTTTTTTAGTTTACAATTCAACAATTTTGTCAAATATCACATACCTCCTTCTTAGAAATTTATTTGTTTTGTTGAAACTTTCTCTTTTCGACCTGAGACTTCAAAAAAAGAATTGACTTTTTTGATAAAGTTTTCTGATTTGACTTAAATTTTGATTTGTGGCGAAAAAGAGATTTTTCTTACTAAAAACTTCTTGACTGTATTTTTTATTGAAAATCGCTGTTTTTTAGTTGAAAAACAACTGATTAGTTTACAATCCCTTCTCTTACGTTGGCCTCAATACTTTTCACTTCAAATTCTCTAATTGGTGTGAAAGTCTATTTATTTATCTGTTACTGAAAAATATTTTTTAGTTGGAATTGCATTTGTTCAGATAAGAATTTATCTATTTGGTGAAAATTGAACTATTTTGTTCGAAATTTATTCATTTTGGTAATAAATGATTTTGTAAAAATGAACAATGGAATACCTGCTCCTGGATTGAAAATTGAACAATTCTTTCTAAAAACTACGCTTTTTGTTATAAATCAGGCTTTTTGTTAGAAATTCAAATTTTCAGGTCAACCATTCCTCTTGTTTGGCACAAATTCCTTATTTCATGGTCGAAATCGAAGTTCAAAAATCGATTTTACTTTTTAATCAAATTTTTGAATGGAAATTCATTTTCTGTTCGTGATTGAGGGTGATCTTGCCAACTAAAAATTCATTAAATTAATTTTTTGTTGAAAAATTGATGTTCTTCAGATGCAAAATCAAATACATGGTCTACAATCCATTCTTTGAAGTTGAACCCTAATATTTTTCGCTCAAAATTCTTCGATTGCGATAAAATTTGAATCATTTATCTAATCATTTTCTACTGCAAAATCTTTTTTAGTTGAAATTGCATCATTTTAGATGAGAATGGATCTATTTTGGTGAAAAATTGAACTATTTTCTTCGAAATTTATTCATTTTGGATAAAAATGATTTTGTAAAAGTAAAGAATGGATTTTTCTTGGATTGAAAATTGAAGAATTCTTTCTGAAAACTACGCTATTTGTTTAAAATTAGTCTTTTTGGTGGTAATCTAAATTTTTTGGTCTAAAATTAACTAATTGTTTTACAATCCATTTATTTTCGTTGAACATAAATATTTTTCACCTGGAATTCTCTGAATGAGATGAATTTTCAAACATTTATTTAATCATTTTTTACTGAAAGTTTGCTTAAAATGATTTTGTAAGAATGAAGAATGGAATACTTGAATGGATTGAAAGTTGAACAGTTCTTCTTAAAAACTACGCTTTTTGGTAAACATCAAGAATTTTCAGGTCAAGAAATAACTGAATGGTTTACAATTAATGTTTTACTCTTGGGATTCCCAGATTGGCGTGAGGTTCTATTTATTTATTTATCTTTTACGGAAAAATATTTTTCAGTTGAAATTGCTCTATTTTAGATGAGAATTGAAATGCATCGGTGAAAATTTGAACTATTTTGTTCAAAATTTATTTATTTTGGTTAAAAATGATCTTGTAAAAAATGAAGAATGGAATACCTGTTCATAGATTGGAAATTGAACAATTAATTCTGAAAACTACGCTTTTTATTAAAAATTAGGCTTTTTGGTAAAAATCAAGAATTGACAGGTCAAAAATTTACTAAATAGTTTACTGTACGTTCTTTTACATTGAACGATAATATTTTACACTTGGAATTCCCTACTTGTTGTGAAATTCTATTTATTTATTTATCTTTTACCAAAAAATATTTTTTAGTTAAAATTGCTTTGTTTCAGATGAGAATTGATATATATCGGTGAAGAATTGAACTATTTCGTTCAAAATTTATTCATTTTGGTTAAAAATAATCTTGTTAAAAATGAAGAATGGAATAGAATAGATAGTTCTGAAAACTACGCTTTTTGTTAAAAATTAGGATTTTGTTTAAGAATAAATATTTCAGGTCAACGATTCCCCTTGTTTTGTACAAATTTCAAATTTTATTCGGATATCGAAATTTCATAGCACAGTTTACTCTTTTAATCAACTTTTTTGAGTAGGAATCCAGGTGGAGAGCATTCTGGGTTTCTCTTTTGTTTTGACCTGCTGGGTGATTTTTTACCTTGATAAGGGTGTCGAGAGAACGCAAGAACGTTGGTAGATATTTCGAATATTCTTGTTTTGTCCTTTTTGTGGAAGAAAAAAGAAAAAGACGAAAGATATAAATTGAAGGAAGAAGGGTATTTGGAGGCTACTCTCTTCTTTATTTTCCCCTCTTTTTTTTTTACTTTTTCTAAACTCTTTTTTTTATAATTGTGAAAGTGATTCATTAAAGTATTCTTGAATGGAATGAAATTTGATTTGTTAAAAATTTGTCAAAAGTTAATCGAGTGACAAAAATCTAGTCTCGTTGGTTCAGAACTATTGTGGCCCTCTCAAATTCCCCTGCTCAGCGCCTGATCAGAAATAGGGGAGACTATCCAGGGCCCTACTAAATCCTGATCCTAATTTCCACACCAGATAAAGTGCTATTTTGAGCAATTTTTTCCAAGTGTTAATCCCTTGTATTATAGAGCACAATCTTCAATTAAAAGTTCAGAACCATTTTATCTTGAATAAAATTATGAATGGTGATACACATATTATCTGTTGATAAAAGTGTGAAAAATTCTGTCAATATAATATGAAAGTGAAGAAACCACTATCACTAGTGGTGGTTACCGCACTGGAAGACTTAGAACTCGATGTCATTTGAATCCTCTGGTCGCTTGGTGGTCGGGTTCCTTTCTCATGTAGTCTACTATAGAACAAGTTACAGATTCTCATTTGCTTTTAAATCGCCATTACAGGAAGTCTATCGATTTTATCACGTGAAAATAATTGTGAGTGCGACGATAATTGGTTATTCTATTCAGAAATAAGAGGAAGGTTTGAAAAGTCTATAATTTTAATTATTTATTTATACTTCATAATATATTTATTTATGTATACATGTATGTATAATATATATATATATATATATATTTATTTATTTATGTAATGTATGTATATCATTATTATTGCATTATATTATCAATTGTTTTGAACAACAAACTTTTCACGCGCAAAATTATTTTCCACAAGAAATTTTTCCTACACAAATTATTTTCCACAAGAAATTTCTCCTGCACAAATTATTTCCTGCAAGAATCTCATACACAAAATAAATTTCACGAAGAATCCCTTATATTGAAAATAATTTTCACAAGAAATTTTTCCGACACAAATTGTTTTCCGTGAGAATCTCCTGCTCAAAATAAATTTTACAAGGAATTTTTCCTACACAAATTATTCGCTACGAGAAATTTGCTACACAAAATGAATACTACGAGAAATTTTTCCTTGACAAATTATTTCCCACAAGAATCTCATACACAAAATAAATTTTACAAGGAATCATCATACTCTAAATAATTTTCACAAGAAATTTCTCCTGCACAAATTGTTTTCCGTAAGAATCTCCTAGACTAAATTGATTTCTCAAGAAATTTTTCCTGCACAAATTATTTTCAACAAGAAATTTTGCCAGCACAAATTAATTTCCACGAAAATCACCTACACTAGACTGATTTCTCAAAATATTTTCCCTGCAACAATTATTTTGAACAATGAGTTTTCCCTGCACAAATTATTTCCCGAAAGCTTCTCCTACACAAAATAGATTTCACATGAAATTTTTCCTACACAAATTATTCTCTACGAGAAATTTCCTTTAAAAAATAAATATCACGAGAAATGTTTCCTTCACAAATTATTTCGCGCAAGAATCTCATACACAAAATAAATTTCACAAGGAATTCCTCATATCAAAAATAGTTTTCACAAGAAATTTTTTCTACATAAATTGTTTTCCGTAAGAATCTTTTGCACAAAATAAATTTCACAAGAAGTTTTTCCTACACAAATGATTCGCTACGAGAAATTTGCTAAACAAAATGAATACTACAAGAAATTTTTCCTTGACAAATTATTTCCCACAAGAATCTCATACACAAAATGAATTTTACGAGGAATCCTCATAATCTAAATAATTTCCACAGGAAATTTTTCCTACACAAATTGATTTCCGTAAGAATCTCCTAGACTAAATTTATTTCTCAAGAGATTTTTCCTGCACGAATTATTTCCAACAAGAAATTTTTCCAGCACAAATTAATTTTCACGAGAATCTCCTACACTAAACTGATTTCTCAAAATATTTTCCCTGAGAAAATTATTTTAAACAATAAGTTTCTCCTGCACAAATTATTTCCCGAAAGCTTCTCCTACACAAAATAGATTTCACATGAAATTTTTCCTACACAAATTATTC
>WSXT02145890.1:0-10380 GCA_011762715.2 Neuroterus valhalla
ATTATAATACATTGTATACCTGATGAGGTCTGGCGTCGCTGGACGAAAGCTAGTGGAATAAAGTTTTCATATTATATAAAAGACTAGTAGATCAAAAATTAGTCAGGATATCAACACCCCAATATAACCACGCTAGTCAACAAAACAAACATCATACTTTATATCAAAGTATATTTTTGAAGTACTACTTTCGGGTCCCGCATCCTGATGGGTTAGAATGTTCTCGAGTGCCGAGAACATAGTTGGAAAAATTCCTTAAAAAAGAAAAAAATGGAAAATCTGCAATTTTTTTTCATTGTTAAAAATAAATAGTTTTTGCTTGTTTATTGATGAATTGGACGATACCAATCGAAAGATGAGATTTTTTTACATAAGAATATGTATCCCAATATTTTTTTCACACGGGTTATAATTGAAAGGCACGAGCCTGAAGTGTTTGTTGAAATTTTGGCCATTTGGGCGTTAAAGGGTTAAAACATCATTCAAGTTCTGCATTTTATTTAACCTTATTTCTTTCTAATAGGATCCTTTGAGCGCTATTTATATTACCCACCAATTAATTTGTTAAAGTGTTATTAATTGATAAAATTCTTCATTGCTGAATAAAGGTATGAGTGAAAGTGAAGGCTGCTACAGATATGTGAAAAATGAATATTTTCTTGAGCCTAAAAATCAAAGACGACTACCAAAGTTGGTTGAATTTTTTTCGAGGTATTGACGGTCCAAACCCAAATACCGGCATATCTCACAGACAGTAAAATCATTCATGAGTAAGGGAGAAAAATCTCGATTCGGTTGAAATTCGAAGATTATTTGTCCAGAAAATCCAAAATACCCCAATGTGTGGCGGGCAGCAGACGCAATAAATGCCTTCACTCCTGGCAACAGAATATATTTCATTATAACTGTAAATTGAACTTTCTTTTTATTTTCCTGAACTGTAAGAGAAAGAGGTGAAAAAATTAAGGTGAAGAAAAAAAATGAGATTTTAACTCGGTCATCGTTCTGTACGTTGAAAATATTTATATATCATCGCGAAATAATAAATATATATATATATATATATATATATATATAATTATTGAAAAGTGATAAAATCACTTTAAAATATTTTCTTGAATATAATGTGTTTTCCTGATTATATTGGTAATATATTCCAATTATTTCTATTATTATAAAAATTCATTTTCTACTCAGCAGTTTATTGTTATATAAAGAGCAAATAGATTGTACATAAATAAAATTACAATCAACCGAAGAAAAATTTATCGCCCTTGGAATTAGGACTACTGAAATTACGAACCATATCGTAATTTTACGATACATTTAACTGCAAAAAACTTCCACTACATCTTCCATTAAATTACGAAAGAAATTTCTAACAGTGTAGGTTTTCGAATCTGTAATTGCAGGTAGAATGTAATGTAAAATACAAACATTATTTTTTGAATAAAAATCTATATTTGTGAGTATGCTTTATCATTTCTGAAGGTTCTATGACTAATGAACTTTTAGATGTCTCAATTGTAAACAGAAATAAGGTATAAAATCGTGCGCCCATTGCAAAATTGTTGAAACACTTATCTTGAGTTCTTCAGTTGTGATTTCACTCCCATCTAGTAGAATGAATCTCATCTTTATATTTTCTGCCTGCGTGGCTCTTCTCAATTTTGCAAGTAAGTGTTGGTCATGTCATATTGCATAATATTATACAAATTAGGAATAATATTTATCATGAATGTTGAACATTCCAGAAGAATATTTTCATTTTACGTGCACAACAGAACATTATCAAAATCGAAGATTTCATTTAGTGCCACGTTGACAAATTCAAGTCTTGTAACATATGGAAGGAAATAAAACGATCAACGCAATTCTTTCAGTTAGATACAAGTGCGAATATATTTCAGATGTTTTACAAATTCATTCCCAAATTTTTTGAAGTGGCCAAATATTTTTTTTTTCTTTCTGGTCAGAAGGAAATAGGGCACATTGAGATAGTTTGCTTTGATCATCAAGCATATAAATATTTCATAAAAGTAAGGGATAGTCCAGAGTGTGAAATCCATGATTTAAAATTATTTTTAAATTCTTTTTCATCCAATTTTTAATGAGGACTACGTTACCGAATATTCATCTTGTAACATATGGCACCTTGGGACTGTTTTCCATTTTCTCCTAACATGAACTGAGTATAAATCTTCAGTTCAATTCATATATAATTCGAAGTAAAAAGTTTCAATTAAGAAATATTAAAGGAAATTTTTTACATAAAATGTCCTACGAGTGCCACAATTCCCGATTTGAATCATGTAACATATGGAAAGAAAAAAATACGATTGACGCAATTCTTCCTTCTAATCTACGCGTTTGAATATATAATAGTAGTTTAAGAAAATTTATTTCGAATTTCCTTTTTTTCATTTCGCTAGACAATTAGAAAATTTAAACTTGAAATTGTATGCTACGCTCTCCACGAGGGTCAAGTCACTCCCGAATATACTCTGAATTAAGAAAATAAATGCAATATTTCGTGTTATCCCTGCGCCTGAATACTTAAAGTAGGATTTTTTATTCCAAATACTAGTAATTAGCTAGTAATTAGATATTCGGTGAAACTCTGTGATATTCACTCGACTTATTGCCCTTATTTGTAAACTCTGCGTCAAACCAAACTACATATTTCAAATTAAAAATAAAATTTTCAATAAATATGTATAACTTTACAAGGAAATATTTATCGAAAAAATAGAAGTAATATATGAAGATTATCATTTTTTTTGTGAAAATTTCAAATTTTGGGTCGAACTACTATGCTCGACGATTGTGTAATGCCTAATTACTTGATCGACAGGAATTATTTACAATTTCCAGTTCGATCATAGTTGCATTTACGTTTTTAATTCCCAAATTACTATTGTAATTGAATCTACAAAAAAATGAATGCATTTTTTTTTAAATAATGTTAAGAGGTGTTTCGAGCCCAATGAAGTTTAACACGTAAATTCCCATAAGAAAGAGAGACATTCTTGTGAATTTTATTCGGAATCCTCAATATTAGGTGAATCGAGTTCAAAATTCACCATTTCTCTTCACAATCAGTCACAGAATGCGAATAAGATATTAGTTCTCAAATATCACCCCCATAAGTCTGTTTTATACGGTCCCGAAAATCCCCCATAAATGAAAAAATGGGTTTTTCGAGTTTTTGGCGCTAATTATGATTTTTTCCTATTTAACACAGATAGTCTCAAGTACATGAGATACTACTTTAAACTGATGATAAGATGTTTACTAAAATTGTTCAAACAATTTATTATTGTTTTCATCAAGTTTCTCTTACAAAAGGGTTAGAAGGTCAAGGTTTTTTCTTGATTTTCTTACTTATTTTCAACGTATCATTTAGAGCGAGGTAATTATTATTGTTAATGGCTATATTCTCTTAGATTAGTGCTAAAAAGTATGTATGGTTGATATTTAAAAATAAATTTCTATTTTAAATAAGAAGGAACCTAATTTAATCAACAATTATATCAATTCAATCTTATTCAATCTAATATTCTATTTCAATCAAATTCTATTCAGTGCAAAGTTAAACATTTCGGGAAAAAACACAACTTCATAGCACTTTTCTAAGAGAAAATGGTGATAAACATTGATTAATTGTTTAAATAGGCATGTTTGTTGACTCGAATTAATTATTACCTCATTAAGTGAAAAGTGGACAAAAACCTTAAGAGTTCAGAAAAACCGCAACTTTTTAGCACTAGTCTGAGGGAAGAAAGCCATGAACAATGATAATTTGTTTCAACGATTATTTTTAATAAATTAAATTGAATATTAACTACCCTAGAGTGAAAATTGGTCAAAAAATCAAAAATTTCGGAAAAAATCGCAAGTTTCTATCATCAGGCAAAGAGAATATTATTAGCAATGATAATAAACTGTTTAAAAGAATTTTTTTTCATGGATTAATTATTACTTTAATCTAATTGAAAAGTGATAAAAAGGTGAAAATTTGAGAAAATAACCGCAACTATGTAGTGTTATTCTAGAAAAAGATAGCTATGAACATTTACAATTTGTTTGAACGATCATTTTTGCTGACTTAAATTAAATTATTACTCACTTTAAGTAAAACGTGGACAATAAGTTGAAAGTTCTAGAAAAAACCGCAACTTTGTAGCATTATTCTAAGAGAATATTGTGATAATTGATAACAAACTGTTTAAACAATTATTTTTGTTAACTTTACTTGATCATTATCTCGCTTTAACCGGAACGTTGAAAATAAGTTGAGAAATTCAGAAAAAACCTTGACTTTCTGGTGATATACCTAAAATTCTGTTCGGAACATTAGGCAACTCAGACTTTTAAAAAATCAACAACGGATTCGATGCAATGTATGGGGATAACAAGAATAAGGCTTGCGTCTAGTCGAGTCACACAAAAATACTTAAATTATTGCTAGACTGCTCGTCAACAGATTATAAGTGGATAATCGAACAAACAATTTCCGAAAGACAGTTTATGAGAAACAGCAGTTACGGACTAAATACTGCAACAATAGGTAGCTTTATAAACTTTTGAAAAAGGCTAGCAGCAATACTGGTAGATCAAAATGATCAGCACATAGAAACAGCGATCAAGAATACTGATAGAATCAGTGGAAGAATTCGAGACGAGACACCGCACTTCCTATCATTCCGACAATGAAGAGGCCGATTAGTAACACAATACGGACATCAGCACACTCTCTTTAGCAATTATTCGACCTCCTCACACAAATATTGCAGATACCGGTGATTAGGAAAGCAAAAGGTTCTCTGCAACAAAAGTCCCTATCCCAGTACAAGTAAATGACGGCTTTTTGCATCAATCCGGCAAGTGCGGCGTCATATATCTGGCACACGGCTATGGCTTTGAGGTTACAAACCAGTGAAGGTATCGCACCTCTAAAAGCACTGATGATAGGAACAATTGTTGCAACCGAAAATCCTTGATAAGTTCGCTGAAAGTGCTTTCTGAGATCTCTGTATCTCCTTTTTTTGATTTCCTTGCTTTTGATGTTGTAGTCGGCCGGGGCCAATAATTAGACTAGGGACATAGTTCGTTTATGTTTGTCAATGAGCACCATGTTGGGCCTTGTGTATTGTATAGGGACTCATTTCGAGAAGTTGTATTTCCAGTAGATTCGGCAATACTCGTTCTTAAAAATAGAATCCATCCCTCTTTGTACATATACGTCGTTCCTATGTGAATAAGGGAATTCAAATGTATATGCCATAGGTGCTCAGGGAGTTCAAGACACGCCGTGCACCTATCGCTGGAAACTTCTTGACGTAATATGCTTCCCAGGTATGCTAAGGTGAAAACGACACCGTTTTGTCACGCAAAAATGGATGTCTCCGTTCCTAAATTGAGTCTAGATGTTTTGAGGAAGGCAAACGTTGACTCGTGTGACGAAGATTGATATTTTTCAATCTTGTGAAAGTTTCCGAGTATCACATAGTCTTCATGTTTCTTCAGGAAGTTTTTTAATTCCACTTTCTTCACTTCTGTTGTTGAGGTTCAGGTCAAGGATTTCAGCTGCCTACTCCACAGCTTTGTAAGGGATAGCTCTTCTACCATTCCCTTCCTGATTCCTGACCATTGACAGGAGAGAATCTCTACGGTTCGCGATGATACAAACAGTACTTAGGATGATTCAGTTGCATAGATACTTCATTATGGAGTCCGCGTCCGTCTCTGGGGCGTGCGATGTATAAGTGCGGAACGGACGAATTGATATTGCAGCTTTCCTTTATATGCATTATCTTGCGCATAGAGATATTAAGGGCCTTGATCTCCTTCTTCGTCCATGAAACCACCCCGACCGAATAAGGTATAACCGGGACTGCACGCATCTTAGTCGCAGATATTTTGTTCAACGGTGACAGGTTGGACGACCAAATCCGTCGGGGCAGATGTGGCTCACAGGCTGCTAGGATATTATGAGGTAATTGCAAAGCTTCTTGAAATGTATGATGTTCTCAGCGCCTTCATCCAATGGATGTTTTACTTCATAAATCTCCCTCCAAATATCTCGACTTCTTCAGGCTCTGGTGAGTTTTTGATTATTCCCCTTGCGTCAGATAGTAGTCGTTTTTTGTCAACAGTGAGCGGTTTGATTGTCATCAGTATGACATTTTCAATGTGTGATGATGCATCCTCATTCCATGAGCAAACTTCCGGACCCTTGCCGTAATAGGCTTACCAGATTTTATGTAGTCAATCACACACTGCATACGGAACGCATTTTGTCTTCACCAGCCAATCTTTTTGTTTAGTTGATGCAGGCGCTTTTTTGTTTTTCCATCAATCGTTGGTTTGGACCTTCGGTTTGAATCAGCCAAAGCTCTCGCCACATCATAAACTAAACAAGTGATGTCCAAAGGTCGGCATCTTCTGATAGATCTTCAGGAAGGGTAGCATCCATTTCAGCCAAATCATAGGGATCGGGAGAAACCTTAAGGTTCACCTTTCTCTTTGTCCTAAAATCACCATTGTCTTTTAAGGGAAGCTTAGTTCCAGCAGTTATTATTCTCAATATCGCTTCCTGATTTTCCTCTGCGGCTTGTTCTTGCAGGTAGTGAATCATGCGAAGCCAGCCTCTTTGAGAGATATTTAGAAATTAAATATAATCAATTACCTTATCTGTTATATAGAGAAACATTCGAAATAAGTTGCGGAAATCCCATTAGGACATCAAAACGACGGAACTTCAAAAAAATACAGGATCTGGATGCAAATCGAATAGCAGCTACGACACCCCATAATTAGAAAGATCATATGAGACTCATACGACGCAATATCTGAGTGTCGTATACGATTTGAAACTCGACCCATAAGATAACGACAAGTTAGAGAAAAGATTAGTGCAGTTTGCGGAAAAAATATCGCGTGTAGGACCTAAGCGAGCCAGAACTAGTTTATAAGACACCGAAAACATATTACAAAATATCGCTACTCACAGAAGGTTCAAAAGCTGGGAAGGAAATAGTTTTGAATGGTTAAAATATTTAGGTTACGCAGCTTCAGGACTGGGAACTATTTCTCCTCCAGGCAAATAAGGATTCCTTGAATGCATGAAGCGATGCTCTTCAAAACCCATCAAAATATTCAACAATAGACATGGAGCAATCAACAAGCCAATATTGTAAAATACCACACTCGACAAACATTCCAAACAATAGTAAACTACGAAACTGACGCTGAGGAGCTTAGTTCTAATCCTGTACCCATAATGACAAATAAAGTACTGGAAGTCAGAGATTTACTTCAAGCTCACACGAAGAGTCCTGAGGAGGTTTTTACGCAAAACAGGGTTCAAAATGTGGAGTATTGTTGAAAGCTGACGATGTGAAATTTCAAAAGAAACTCAAACGTTTTCGTCAGGATCAGGAGGTAAAAAATCAAATATCCAAAAAGATCAGCAACGTTTCAATGGTTTCATTCTATATCGGCGTTTTAAACTCGAAATTTTCATTCTCGCTGGGACATCGTCAGATTCAAAATATCAATGCAACTGTTTGCACGTTTGTGAGTTGAGGTGCAGGCATTTGCCAAGAATATCAACATAGATTTGCCGAAAAATTTTTAATTTGGAGCGATTCAAGGTTGTCGTCTAATAAGGGGACCTTCTAATTGATACGCTTAAAAATGTGAAGTGGTCCCGGGACCGCCGACAGAAGCTTTGCTCTTCCGCGTTGAAAGGAAATCATACATTTTATTGTTAATCCATTCATCCATTTGAAGAAAACAGCTATTCTCTCACTTTATACATAAATGCACACCAGTAAAAGAAATAATGCAGCAGAAAGTATGAAGTTGATCGCAATCGAAGATTCAAATTTCAAAGAAGTTGAATTATTAAAATTCGTGAGTTTCAAGTGTTGTATGTAGACATGAACTTTCAGACGAATCACTATCAGAACTATTCGTTATAAATGCCTTTACTCGCGCACAAGGTTTAAGGCCGTGTTCAATACACACACGCAGCGCGTCGAGTGCTCACTTAGTTCCCAAAAAAAGTAAGGACGGGTGAAAGTGGGCGAAAGGAATAAATTTAGAAAGGGAAGCGCAGAGTTTACTGTCTCCAGAGCGGCAGGGAGGGAGAAGGAGAGAGGAAGAGAGATGGAGAGATAGATGCGTTGGTACGATGCTATAGACATTTTGTGCCAAATTTACTGTCACATTTATCGTGACCAGGTGCTCCCGTTTTTCCCAGTCAGGTCGCCTCGCTCAGAATATATGTATACCCTCCCAGAAGAAGCAAAGCTTCAAAAAAGATTTTTTTGGAAATTTTTCTTGAGTATGTAATGAAAGATACTGATATAAATATTGTTAGGCATCATCAAAAATGTGTTAAAATACGCAAAAAAAAAAAATTATCTAATCCATTTTGTTGCTAGCATAGAATGAAAAAAGGAAAACGGGTTGGATTCAGTATAAATCCAACTTAATCCAAATTAATATACATGAAAAAATGACGGGCAAAATAGAAAAGAAGCCTTTTTTCATTGTTTTTTAAAATAAAAAATTAGTAAAAATAAAAAATTTTGAAAATGATATAGGCGGGCTACCTAGTTTAATACATGTACACGCAAAGGAAAATGATGCGTCTGCGCGTTCCGCACTGAGACGGTCCTCTGCTCTGATGAGTGGACGCCTAAATGCTCGTTTTCTCGGCGTGTGACACTGCAAGTCAACTGGTTCGTTCACGCGCTGAGTGATAGGCGGATAATCCGTCCAAGTCCGAACACGCGGACCCCGAAGGAGACGACGGTTCGAAAACGGTCCGAGAGCTCGGCGGATTATCCGACGGAAGAGTTTGACGCGCATTGAGACAACACTAGCGCCGTCTTGCTGCCAAAAAAAAGGATTCAGGCGTGCACGCATCAGAGCAGATGACCGTCTCAGTGAGGAGCGCGCAGACGTACTATTTCCCTTTCCGTGTAGAATGTGTGGTTGAAATTTCATAAGAATCACTGTTTTTCGAAATGGCACCAAGGAGTTAACGAGAACTACTCGAACCATTCTAACAATGTTTATATCCGTATCGTTCATTTCATACTCAAAAAAAAATTCCAAAAATAGTTTTTTCTTTAGCGTATCCATTAGACGGAATTAAGAGTATTTACGATGTGGAAGATTTTTTTGTTATGTTGTTTCATATTTGTTTTCTTGGAATTGCTATTGATGATAAACAATATGTTTCCGAATCTGTTATTGCAGGTAGTAGGTAATGTGAAACCCAAAAGTTCTGTATTGAAAATAGTTCTTTATTTCCGAGTATGCTGGATCATTTCTGGAGGTTCTATGACTAATCAACTTTCAGATTTCCCAATAGTAAACAGAAATAACGTATAAAGTAGGCCGGGTCTTGCAAAATTGTTCCAACACCAATTTCAAGTTCTTCAGTTGTTCTACAGAACATTCTCAAAGCAGAAGGTTTGATTTAGAGTCATGTTGCCAGATTCAAGTCTTGTAACATATGGGGGAAAATGAAAAAATCAACGCAATTCATTTCAGTTGCATAAAACTGCAAATATATTTCAGATGTTTCACAAATTCTTTTCCAAATTTTTCGAGGTGGCGAAATACTGAAAAAATTTTTTTCCTTCTGGTCAGAAGGAAATAGGGCACATTGAGATAGTTTGCTTCGATCTTCAAGCATATAAATATTCCATGTAGGTAAGAAATAGTCCAGAGTGTGGAATTCATGATTTAAAATCATTTTCCAATTCTTTTTCATGCAATTCTTATTGAGTTCTATGTTTCCGAATATTCATGTTGTAACACATGGGAATGAAAACATGTCAACCGCATTTCCGCATTTCGGTTCAAAACAAGATAATGGCACCTTGGGACTGTTTTCCATTTTATCTTCAAACATGAGCTGAATATAAATCTTCAATTTAATTCATAAGTAATTCGAAATAAAAAGTTTCAATCAAGAAATATTCACATCGCGTGTCTTGTGCTGCGCACTCAATTAAAATTTGTCACAAACGCGACCTTTTCTACATTATCATCAACTCCAATGCATAAATTTGTATTACATTACTTTATATAGCACTTACCTCGTTTTTCTCTTCATGAAATTCACTTTTTTTTTAATATAATTATTATTACGATTGAAACCAGAACAACGCGTCCCGATCAAAAAATTAATGATAACAAATATATAGCTCGCTTATGGCTACAAAACTTTGTTTCTTCATATCTCCCATAGGTTGTCACTTTTTTCTAGAAATTTTAATTTTTACATTCTCATTCTGAATGAGAAGGTATTGGTTTTATGTGAAAATTGACTTTCGCGGATTTGATCAAATCTCC
>WSXT02145901.1:0-24401 GCA_011762715.2 Neuroterus valhalla
TTATTTGAAGGACTTCGTTTTGACTTGTCCGTTATAAGTGTTTTAGTGTGTGTGTATGTGTGAATGTAGATTTGCGATCGTTATTTCCGTTCGGGTTTATATGTTTAATGCTCTTGTGTGCAACCATTTGAATAATATTTATTCCAATATTCGTTGTGGGCTAAGACTAATGCAGAATAAAAACAAACTGCTACTCTTTTTCACTCCAAATTTGTCTTCTTCTTGCTTATATTGATCTCACTACCTGATACAAATACATATAAGTGAACCAATTTGAAGTACTGAATGAATTAGTGTTTGATGATAATTTATTGAATTTAAATTTTTAATGAAAATTTGACTTTATGGAACTAAGAGGGTAAAAATTTGAAATAAAGATAGAATATCAGTAACGCTAATGAAAAATCCGTTACAACTACCAGCTTGATCAGGTCCCCTGCTCCAATTTTGGTTAATCCCAATAGGGACTCTACACAACTTTATTTTCTGATGATATGTCTTGAAAACCACTCATTTTTTAAAAAACTTATTTAAATAAAACAAATCATAAAACTTCTTACACTTTTTTCACTTCTGCACAAATAACAAGAACGCTCTTTAGTAAGGATACGGAAAGGCAATCGTCGATAGGGGCAGAAACTAGGAAAAAGTAATAAGGCCGACACCCGGTAGTGACGCAGAGGTCTCAGAGGTCCCAGAAAGCAGTAGAGAGAGGGCAAAAAAATAGTTGGGAGGCAGACCTTTACTAGATGTCTAGGGCTGAGGTCGAATTGCGGAATGGTCAAGGGGAAGCAGCCGTCGCTGCCTTCCCCCTCCATGCTACACCTCTTCCGCAACTTTGCATCAGCTCTCGTCCTCTTGACCGGCCTTAGCCCATTAAGGGTCATTAGCACAAATAGTCAGATAGAAAAATAACGAAATTTGCAGTTTTGCTCTTAGAGTTACGATTTTTTTATAAAATGTTGAATTTCAAAAAAATATTCAAATTGTACTCAGTTGTTTCATTTCCAAGGCGAAAAGACGACTTGTCAAAGAAAGTATATAATTTTCAAGGAGGAATGAATCAATGTTTAACAAAATAGTTGGATTTTTTATAAAATATTCGAAATTTGACTAAATTGCTAAATTTCTGATACAAAAAGACGATTTCTCAAAGAAACAATCGAATTTTCATAGAAAAAGGATATAATTTTTCGATGAAAATGTGATATATTCCACTAAAAATATTAATTTTCTAGCAAGAGATATGAATGTCCTACGAAACAGTGGAATTTTGAACTCGAACATGTTGATTTTTGACTCTATTGGATAATTTTCATCCAAATTGTTGAATTCTCGATCGAAAACTAATTATTTCCGTAAAACTGTTGAATTTTGAACCCGATTATATGCATTTTCAAGAAGGAAATCTATTTTTTCGAAAAGACTTTTCCTTCTTGGAAATACATATATTCGGGTTCAAAATTCAACAGTTTTACGAAATTAATCAGTTTTCGATCGATAATTTAACAATTTGGTTGGAAACAATCCTTTTCGTTGAGGATAATCCGAGTTGAAAATACCACTGGAATGTAGGAACTTTCTAACTTTCCGGAAAAATTTAGTTTTTTTTTTTGTTGAAAATTCATCAAGTTTGTGAAAATTTCATATTTTTTTTGCCGGAAATTCGATCTTTCTGTTGATTCGTTTTTGCCTGAAAATTAAAGCAATTCAGTCGCATTTTGAAAATTTTGTTGGGAATTCACCAATCAAAAAAATTATACATTATTTTTTCAAACGAATCTTTTTTCTTGTAAATATATATTCTCGGGTTGAAAATGCAACGGTTTTGTAGAAAATTATTTGTTTTTGATCGAGAATTCAACAATTTTGATGAAGATTATCCAATTGAGTCAAAAATCAACATTTTCGAGTTAAAAATCCCACTGTTTCGTAGGACATTCATATCTTTTGCTAGAAATTCAATATTTTTAGTTGAAAATATTACATTTTCATCAAAAAGTCATCCTTTCTCTATGAAAATTCGATTGTTTCTTTGAGATATCATCTTTTTGTTTCAGAAATCCAGCAATTTAGCCAAATTTCGGATATTTTCTGAAAAATTCAACAATTTTGTTAAATATTGATTTATTCCTCCTTGAAAATTGTATAGTTTCTTTGACAAGTCGTCTTTATGCCTTGGAAATGAAACAACTGAGTACAATTTGAATATTTTTTTGAAAATTCAACATTTTATGAAAAAATCGACTACTGTATCCTTTTGAAGGAAAATATTGAAAATGAAAACATTTCATGTTTTACACATTAAATATTGAAGAGTCTCAAATTTCATATATTCGTGAAAAGCCGTAGATCATAAATATTTTTGTTCCAAAACTCTAAGTGCAAAAGTGCAAATTTTGTTATTTTTCTAGCTGACTATTCATGCTAATGACCCTTAATGGGCTAAGGCCAGTCGACAGACGAGAGCTGATGCAAATTTTCGGAAGAAGTGTAGCATGGAGGGGAAGGCACTGACGGCTGCTCCCCCTTGAACATTCCGCAATTCGACCTCAGCCATGTCTAGTTATGGTCACTATTTGCCACAACACGACGGCTCAGTGCATAACAGATGCACTTGTTGACGCCTATCCTCCTTGTCTCCCTTCTCTTGGGAGTTCAGTTTAAGCCAATGTGATGAAATTTTCCTTCATTTTGTAAACACCCTTAGCATACTTACACTCTGCTGCGACAGAGTATCTCAGATCGTCTACGAACTTTAGCAGAGCAACACCTTTTGCTCTGCACTTGTAACCGCGACATTTGAAACTATTCAGCACACTGTACACACAATTATTTCTAGATTTAGATTTATCACTCTATGCATACCCTTTTCGAGTTTCTACATATCTTAATTCCCCTCTCCCTCAGGAGATCGTCAGACATTGAACCCTTCAACTCAAATCCCTTCCCGAACCACCTGAGCGCCAACCGCGACCGTTTATGCTTGACATTCGAGATCCCGCCTGAGTTCCACGCAGCTGCTTACATCTAGTTCATCTTCTCCTTACGTACCTATCTCCATTCCTTCTTCTCCTTCCCTGTCTTTCTCCCCATCCTACCTGACAGCTTCTTCGCCAATTCATTTGCTCTTTTATCCTATTTTCCATGCAGTATTATTTTCATGCTGAGTCCACTCCTTTTACGCTTCCTCGCATTCATCCAACTACTGTTCCACCTTTGCATACACGTTTCCACACAATTCGCACCTTCTCTTCTCCTTCAGAAGCCATAACCTATTAAAACCCTCCATGCTTCCACATCTCATCCTCACTATTATCTCCTGATATCCTTCCTTTTCTCACACAAATATTGCGCACTCTCCATTGGCATAATCCACCCATAGTTCTCATTATAACTTGACCCCCTTATCCTCTCCACCCCTTCTGCCTTCTCTCTCTCCATGCCGTTCTCCTCGTGACTTCTGCTCACTTCAATCTCATGCAAGCCAGTTGTTCAAAAATACCTTCCTCCCTCATGCTCTATCTTTCCATCTCCTCTTCTATTCTCCTTCTTCCACCAACACCCCATCACCAGCCTACTTCCTTTCTCTTCCGGGAATTCCTCTTCATACTTACACGCCCGGCTACCTGGCGAAATTCCGAACTCGTTCTCCTTATTGTCCTCCTCTTAGTATAACTAGGGGCACTTCTGTCCAAACCCTAGAGTCCATCTGATAAACCTTTCCTGTACCCCATTCACCTCCTCGCTTTCTTTCCACTCTCAAACCTCTACTCCATACAGTAACACGCTCATCATAAGGGAGTAAAACAGCTTCATCCTCTTTTCAAATTCATCTGCAAACAATCTCTTTCCCGATTTCCACACCTACCTCATCACGACATTCGCCCTCCGTACACTCTCCTTTATATGCTTATTCACTCCTCCATTTTCCCGAAGGAGGAACCCAAGGTACACGAACTTTTTCACCTTCTGCAGCGACGTCCCTTTCCATTTGTAATCCCCTCTCTTATCTCTTAAACCTCCTCTCCTGAACACTATAATTTTGGACTTTATGCATGTCACTCTAACCTACTCCTGTCTACCCTCCCTACCCCAACTATTCCTTCCCCTGGCTGCCTCTCCATGTCAGCGATTAGGATCGTGAAAAGCGTTCGGCTGTGAGGACATCCTTGCCTCGACACCCCATACATCCAGCAACCCTCTAAAATCGTGTCCCCTCTTCTCACCGTATCTTTCGTCGCTTTATACACGTCTCTTACCCTTTCGATCAGACCTTCCTCTACTACCTTCTCCTCAATCGCTTACCATAAACTCCCCTGCTCCACTGATGAGAAAGCACCTTTTTGTTCTACAAAAAACGCGTACACTTTTGACCCCTCATCTACTATTTCTCTATCCACGACGTGCTGCAGAATATAAATATTGTCTATAGTGCTACTACACTGAGAGAAGGTTGGTGCAATAAACGTACCTGTATGTATGGCTGCAATACAAAATGCGAAGCGTATATTGTGCACCTCTGCTCGGTACAACAACGACCCTGATATAACCTTCTATCAGTGTACTTCCTCTGCATTCCGCCTGAGTCTCCGGCAATATGCCTTTCCCCTTAACATAATTCCGTAGCCTCTCCGCTGATACCATTGCGTACACTTTTCACGCCGTGTTCATCAATGTGATTCCTCTGTAATTTTCCTGCCTATCCCTATACCCCTTCTTATACAGTGGCACTATCAGCCCCACCCGACACTCTGCTGGAAAAACCCTCACCCCTACATTCCTTCTTAACAACCTCTTTAAGCCTGTCTTTAACAGCTGGTGTGCTCAAAATTCGCGCTTCGTTCTGCATCCGGTCCAAGCTTGCTGCCTTGGAATTTCTTAATTTTCTCATTTGCAACTGTATCTTCTCGTCACTTAACTCTGACCCTTCCTCTTTCTTGTTTTCTACTTTTCTCATCTATCTAACGTTCGTCTGAGCCCAGAAATGAGTCATTGAAAATCTCCCTCCATTCCTCAATTCCGATCATCTCACTTATCCCCTCTCTGAGCTTTCTAATCCCTTTTATTATCTTTCCCTCTTGCCCTCAAGGTGAATTGCTGATGGTCTGATTCTATCCTCCATTCTGCTGCGAATCTCTCCGTCTGCTCCCACACAGGCTTATTCATAACCACATAGTCTATCATCGATACTTCCACCTTACTAACATACGTGTACTCTCCCTCTTCGTTCCCTGTTATCGTACCATTTGCAACCGCCTACCCTCTATCCACCATCCAGTCTCTTCAAATGTCCCCCTTCCCCTTGCACGTCATCCCTTTTATCTTTAGGTACCTTATTTTGTCCCTTTTTCCTCTCGCCCCACCGTGCATTCCTTCTTCGAAACCCTCCTCGGTTCTATTTTGCCCCTTCCCTTGCCCCCTACCCACGATTCTACCAGTCCCAGCACATGAAATCCTTACACTAACCTCCAGAAGTCCTCATCCTTCTTTTTCATCCCTACTACATTCCAAAAGAGAACCTTCTTTACTGCCATGTCATTCAGCATTCTTTGAATGTCTCTCTCTTTCCTTGTCAGATCATGTTCGATATCGAGCTTTCCATTAACCTGTTTTTACTTCGCATCACCGCCAACTTATCTCGCCAGCTCTCCAACTCCACCACCGCTACTTTATTCCTCTTTTTCCCCTCAATCCTCACTTTAACCACCTTGCCCTGACACTCTCCTATGCTTTGTAGCAGCGTTTCTACTCCTTTCCGTTCTTCCCCGCTCCTCACCATCAGCCTACATATCAAGATATTATTCTCTCTATCCTCCCAGAAACCTTTTCGTTCCCCCTCCACCCTGCCACCATCTCCCATCACGAACCTAGCCTCTACCTCCTCAGATCTTTGTATACCCTTTCCTTCCACACTCTGATATGCGCTTTCACCTGCGCCATCTCATCTTCTTTTTCCTCCCTTGCCTACACTGTCACTGCCTCTAATCCTTTTTCCGTCTCCCTCAGCTCTTCCATCTCTTTCTACCATCTCTCTTCTCTAATCCTCCCATCCTTCCTCATTGTCCTTATTTCCTGCCTCAACTTCCTCATTTCCGATATCAAAATATCCAGGGTATCACTGTTCTACTGTTACTACAAAATTAAATGAAATGTACTATCAGGTATCATAATACTGCGAAGAATTATAAACTACAACTAAAGGACCATCTTTTTTGGTCGATCAAAAAAAAGTGGGGGGGGGGGGGCATAAAAGGTTCAAGTACATATTATGGATTATCAAATATTGAGTTGTGGAAAGAAAAAAGAACTTGTAATCAGCTAAAACTAATAGTAGATAATATAAACATAAATCCAATTTGGTGTCTCGACCTGATCTGTGGTCGGACAGCACGTCTCCATGAAAAGTCTCAAAGGGGGAAAAAATATGGGTAGGGAAGTACGTAGGGGCTCGCTGCTCGACAAGGATCGAGAGAGTGAAGTAGAAAAAAGGTGCGGCTATTCTGGACTCAGTCTTCAGCTGCTTAGATTAGTGTCACACTTAATTCCGGGAGGAGGCACCTCTATTCTGCCTCCTCTTAGAATATGGTCCCTGCTCCCTATATTCCAGTCCACATATGAGACGAGTGGGCACAGTGTAGTTAGAGTGTCCACAGTTAAAACAGAACACTTTAAGTACGTCTAAACCACACTCCATATATTGGTGCTTGGTCAAATCGCAATGCCAGCATCCATCTCGGAAGGGCCTTAGGAAACTGCGGTCTACGGATTGATACCCCACAGGCTTCTCTACCTTCGAATCGAAAAGGGATGGTAGGGCTGCTTGCCTTCCAGCTCCTGACGGAGGTTCCGAAAGTCTCGACGGGTGACCGTGCGCGGTGTTCCTGGGGGGCGGTTACAGCCTCAGGTTCTTTACGCCGTGAAGGTACGTGGGTTAAAGGGTGCACAAAATTCTCGTTCAGGATTGGGGACTCGACGATGACCTCGGACTTCTTCGGTGATCTTGATCGCGTAGGTAGGGGCTTCACTGCTGGCTGTGCCTCGACCTGGATTCCTATATCCATCAATGGTGGCCCGGCTTGGGTAACCCGGTCGACCATCCTTAGGCCGCACTCTCTCCTACAATATTCTCGAAGGTTTTGGTCTCAGGTTACGTCTATTATTTGGAATCGTGGTCCAAGCCCAAGCTCCTCTCGTCTGCTCTCTTTTGGGCCTTGCGTTTTGCCTGCTCTCTTGCGTCCTCAGCCTCCTCCTCTGCTCTGTGGGCATCCAAAAGATTCTCAATTATGGTGGGGTGTCTCGCAACTAGGTCATGCAGGACTCGGCGGTATGGGTGGACGTAGAACCAACCCGGGTGACTGCGTTCTCTCTCCAAATCTGCCTCCGTCTCTCTTCCTCCCACATCATTCACCTTCTGGTCATGTCTCTGTCTCCTCTCTAGTTGCTCCTGGAGCCCATGAACCTGTTTTTCCAGCAAGACTATACGGGCCTGATGGACGGTGATCAACTGATCTCTTAGGTCCATGATATGGCGGTTTTTGTTGGGGATGGGCGGCAACTTCCTCTTTGATTCTGAGGGAAATCAACGGGAGACTAGAGGGCTCATGGGGCGACCGATTTCCAACCTTAAGGACAGAATCGGATTCATAACCAGAATTTATAAATGGCTTCGAATCCTGTAAGTGGACCTTACCAATAAAATTATTTGCTAAATCAGTAACCTCGTACACAAGAGGGGATAGAACCCTAGAAATTCGATATGGTCCTAAAAATCTGGGATTCAACTTCGCGGCCTCTTGTTTAATCTTACTCGAAAGTTTTCTACATCGGGCAACACAAGGTCACCTCTGAAAAACCTTAACTGTGGCGTCGCAAGTTGTGATAGTGGGACTGCTTCTAGAAAGCATCATCGGGGTTCTTGACCATCCAGTCCCGCATAAATTGTAGTTTCTTTATTCTTTCCGCCCATAATTCGGGGGATGGCGTTTCTATATCGTAGTTTTATTCTTCGCGTCTCTTTGAAGAGTTGGTCGGTTTAGGATCGCGACCAAGATTAAAAAAAGCGGGAGTAGTCTTAAGCGTAGAGTGAACTGCGGTATTATAGGCGAACCTGAACTCGGAAAGTTAGACACCTCAGGTCTTATGATCTTTGTCTATATAAGAAATAATCATTCTTTTCAAGATTCGATCTACGCGCTCGACCGGATTTGCTTGAGGATGATATGGAGGGGTAGTAGTTTGCGAGATGTTAAATTCTCCAGGTAGGGATCGCAGAGTCCTGTTCGCGAATTCGGTTTCATTGTCTGGCAAAAGGACCTGAGGAGCTCCCCACCTATCTATTACTAGTTCCTTAAAGGCGTCTCTGATCTTCAACCCGGTGGCTGAATGTAGGGGAGCACACTCGATCCATTTGGGTAACAAATCTTGTATGACCGATACGTATTAATATTCGGCCTTACTCCGGGGGAACGGTCCCATGATATCTGCCGCTACTACGATCCAAGGTTGTTCTACCACGTATTGCCCCATAAATCCGGGGGCCGATTTCTGATCTTCCTCACATGCTTGACATGTTTCGCATCTCCCCACCAATTTGGCAACATCCCGATAACACCCTGGCCAGAAATAATCAGTCGCGACTCTCAGATACGTCTTTTGATTCCCTAGATGTCCAGGCTGGTGATCTTTATGCGCGTCTGCAAAAATTATTTCACGTTCCCCGTCGCTAGGAACAAGCTTCCATTCATTTAGATCGCGTACAAGGGTAGAAATACCTGGGTCCAGCCTAAAATGATAAAGCTTGTTGTCCTAAATTTCCCAAGTGAGAAACTTTTCCGGGTAACTCGACTTTGCACGGAAACATCTAAAATACCAAGAAGGGGTGGGATCTTTGACGAAATTGATTCTCTATTCGGAGTCCTCGAACATTCTTGACAACGCATCTAGAACATGGTGGGAACTACATTTACGATGAAGGCTGATATAATCGTACTCTAGAAGCGATAAGGCCCACCTAGCTAACTTGCCCGTGGGGGTTTCGAGGTTATGTAACCATCTAAGGCTGCTATGGTCAGTAATCACCGTAAAATGATTGCCTTCCAGATAGGCTCGAAACTTCTGAATTGTCCATGTCGCGGCGGTCTGACAGGGACCTACTAGCAAGAGAGTATACATGCTCAACACCGTCGATGGTTTGTGATAGAACTGCACCTAGGCCCGTGTTACTTGCATCTGTTCAGAACTCGAAGGGAACGTTTAAGTCTGGGCATGACAGTATCAGGACGCTGGCGAGGCAAGCTATTACCTGTTCAAAGGCTTCCTATACTATAAGGACAAAGCGAGAAATCTTCTTAACTCTTTGATATTTTTAGGTATGGGATACTCAAGAATAAGGACAACCTATTTGGAATCGATTTGAAGACCACTTTCATTTACGAGGAAGCCAAGGTACCTCACCTGTGAGCAACGAAACTCACATTTCGCTGTGTTGATCTTTAGGCCTGCGTCTTTTATCCTCTTGAAAACCCTCGACACCCATTCCAGATGCTCCTAAAACATTTCAGTGACGATTATTACATCATCTAAGTAAACGAAAGCGTAAGGTTCCATCTCTGGGCCAATAAGTTAATCCAATAACCTTTGGAAGGTCGCTGTCGCATTGGAGAGTCCAAAAGGCATCCTTTTAAACTGAAATAGACCGCGCCCGGGTACCTTTGTGGAGATCGAGGGTGGAAATGTATTTTGCGCGCCGCAATTTATCCCGTATATTACTCATCTGAGGTAGTGGGTAAGCATCTTTTTCCATCACTTCATCAAACTTACGGAAATCTAGGTAGTCCCTATAACTTTTATCCGGTTCCTCGGCTATTACTACCGGGAAAGACCAACCACTTTTGGATGGTTCTGTGATATCGTCCGCCAACATAGCGTCGACTTCGAGAATAATCTGTTCCATTACTTTTGATGATACTAGGTAGTGGCGTTGTTTCGTCGGACTCTGATTCCCTTTGTCCCTCACATGTTCAGTAACGGTAGTCAAACAGGTAATTCCTTCTCAAGAAATCGTTCAAAAATTTCAGTCCGACTACAAGTTAGCTCTCTGAGACCACAACAACTATCTCCTGTCCACTCCTCTACGTCAAAGTTGTGAACTTTAAGCGGATCGTCCTTATACCACCATGTCCTATTTTCGAAATCCACTCTACTCCGGAATATTTTCAGATAATCTAAACAAAATCAACAGTTGCAAAAGCAACTTGGAGCAAAGGTAATATACGTACTCTCATTTGACGGGCTTTATTTTTAAGTTCCACGGGGACTATGACTTCTTGTGATACTAACTCGACCTGGCTATTTGCCATTTGCATCATACCGTGGCTCTTCTCGAATCTTCATCCTAAATTTTCGGCGATTTTAATGCCCTCGGCACCCATAAATGAGCGAGAAGCACCGTTTTACACCAAAGCCTTTATGGAGGTGGTAGATATGTTCCTTCCCCGAAAATTTCCCAAATCGCGTGGTCAGGCGGTAGACCACGGGTGATCTACGGGTGATCCGATAGGGGCCGTCAAACTTTCCTGTGAGCTTCGCTGCTACGTGGTCAACCTTTTTGGACAAAATCTGCTGCCTCCTTAAAACCAAGTCTCCAGCTCTAAATGATAATACGTGGTGTTTTTTGTTGTAATCAAGCGCTTGTGACACGTATGCTTTATCCAGGTGCCGAGTGATGGAGTCCCTCAAGTGGTCTTATCGCTTCACTCTTTCCAACCACCCTTCAGAATGAGGCGGGATCCTCGGCACACACCTCTCAAGATCTCTTCTTAGTTGCCGATATGGCGTTGGGTGTCTTCCGAAGTTTAGAAGCGGAACTCGTGGAGATGTAGATCCCAATCCCTGTGATTTTTGTTCAGGTATGCCACTGACATGATTTTGAGAATGCGGTTTACCCGTTCAGTGGGATTAGTCTGAGCGTGATAGACTGGGTTTGTAGAATGTACAATCCCTAGGTCTCTGCACATCTGTTCTATTAGCCGATTACAGAACTCGGTACTGTTGTCCGTATGTAAGACCTTAGGAGTCCCCCATCGCGATGCGATTAAACCTTGAAAGTGCTTCTTGATTGTTGCACCGTTCGCTGTACAGACTGGTACGACCTCTATCTACTTAGTGAACAGGTCCTGAAACACCAGGTTATAGCGGTAACCTGACTTAGTGGGTGGGAAGGGACCCATTATGTCCGAGGCGACCAGCGTCCAGCCGGATGAGATTGCTCTGCTTTGAATCTCTGACAGAAATCGCACTGCCGCACATATCTCGTAACATGGCCGAACATCCCGGGCCAATAATATCTCTGGGTTAACCATTGATAGGTTTTCTCTATCCCTAGGTGTCCTGACGAAGCCTCAATGTGAACCTCTGCTAGTACTCCTCTCCTGAGCTTCTCTGGGACCACCAGTTTCCACGCATCTAGGTCTGGTAATACATCTTTGATATTAGGGTTAGGTTTATGTCTATATAGCCTCTCACCCTCTATCTTTCAGTCGGGAAAGATCCAAGGCTTCATCCTGACAGCCTTCCTCCGTCTTTTGTACCAGGAATCCGTACCCTCTGACATCTCTGGATTGTATGTCTCGTCTACTGCTGCCGCGAGGGCCTCTTGTTCCTCACTTATCCTGGAAAGCGCATCGGAAACATGGTGTAATGCTCCCTTCCTATGTGAGGTAACAAGACGTATTCAAGAAGCTTTAGGGACCAACGAGCCAAGCGCCCGGTAGGGTTCTTCAGGTTATGCAACCACTTGAGGCTGCTGTAATCTGTTATTACCTTAAAATCAAATCCCTCTAGAAACTCGCGGAACTTCCGGGTTCCCCAAACCACCGCCAAGCATTCCCTCTCCGTAACGGTGTAGTTCCGTTCGGCCGCAGTCATAGTTCTACTTGCGTACGCTATGACCCTCTCCTGCCCCTCCTGATTTTGTGTTAAGACCACTCCTAGACCGGTGGCACTTGCGTCAGTCTGGAGATCGAAAGGTGCCGTCTCGACGACTCTGAAAGAGGAATAGGCCAGGATTGGCGCTGTAGTCAGGGCTTTCTTAAGCCAGTCGAAAGCCTCCTGCTGCTAGGCGTCCCAATGCCAGGTAACATTGTTGCGAAAAAGCCTTGTAAGAGGCTCTGAGATCCTAGCGAACTCAGGAATAAACCTACAGTGCCAAGAGGTCAAGCCTATAAATCTACGCAATTGCCTGACATTTCTTGACGGGGTGTAGGATAAAATCGGCATGATCTTTTCAGGGTCTGGTTTCAATCCATTCTTGTTTACCAAAAAGCCTAAGTATCTCATCTCCAAGCAGCAGAACTCACTTATCTCGACATTTATTGTACGTCCGGCTGTTTCCACTGCATTCAGGATCTTGTCCAACCACTCAAGGTGTTCCTTGAAAGTCTCGGTAACAACTAAGATTTCTTCAAGATAACAGAACACGTTAGGTCTCATTTCTGGAGTCATCACGCCATCTATGAATCTCTGGGAGGTGGCGGTAGCTCCTGTTAGGCCGAAGGGCATCCGAGTGTATTGAAAAAAGGCCCCTACCTGGCACAGTGAACGCTGTGTATTCTTGACTGGATTCGTCTAGCGGAATTTGGTTGAAGGCAGCGCTAACATCTTCTTTTGAAATATACTAAGCAGAACGAAGCTGGCACAGGATGTCGACCATGTTGGGTAAGGGATATGCGTCTTTTTCCGACACGGCGTTCAACTTTCGGAAGTCCAAACGCATCCGATAATCGCCGCTGGGTTTCCGTTCCATAACGATTGGGGCGGACCATTCTCGCCGGGATTTTTTAACGATACCTTCTGATAGTAACCTGTCCAGCTCCGTGTACATTGCCTCTTTTACTTCAGGCGAGACGATGCGGTAACGTTCTTCAATTGGTTGGTGTCCCTGGACATCTATCTTATGTTTTGCCAGATGAGTGGGGTGGAGTTGGCCTCCGTTCTTGCTCATCGAAGGGAGTCTTTTATCTAAAAAGTCCTTTAGCTGCTCCCTTTCGTTGTCGCGAAGGTCCGAAATTCCACAACATCCATTATCCTTTACAAGCCACGTGGTAAGTGGATGTTGTTCGCCCTCTTCGTTGGCCATCCAAATTTTCTTGGTTTCCGAGAAAAAGACCAAGTCGAATTTTTCCTGCGAATCCAACCCTAAATTCAACTCAGTGTCTAAATTACTCGTAACTAAAACTTCGCAGTTCCTAGTAATGTTCTCTATCGTTGGCGGTATGGTTACCTTACCTTCGACGTGGTCTTGGGAACCATTAGCCATTATCATAATTGATCTACGAGAATGATCAACTTCTAACCCTAGTGATCTTAAGACTCTTTCTGAAATGTCCTTCCTGATGAATGTCCTGGTAGATCCGGATCAAACAACGCGCCCACGGGAATTGGATTTATGATAACCCTGAGGTGCACCCTTCCACGTACTTCCTCGGTATGGATTATTCCGCTGATAAGTTCTCGTTTAGACACCGTGGGCATCTCAACTTCTCTATAACCATCAAGGTCCGTAATTACTTGTACAGAGGTTGGCTGATCCACCCAACCGGGATCAGCCTTGCTGTCTCCAGACTGTGCTATCACGGCGCTCGCATGATTTCCTGACATAAAAAGACCACTGAAATCCGCCAACTCTACAGGATCATCGATTACGCTCCGACTGAGTCCGAACAATCGGGACACGTTTTCAACGTAAAGCTCTCTCTCTTGCATTTAAAGCAAGTTAACCTACGGGGTTGGGCACAACCCTTTTGATAGTGACCAGGCTGTTTGCAGCGGTAGCAAACAACCTCCTGTCCAATTTCCGCTTTGTTCAATTCATTACAGGACTTCGAAACAGGGGGTCCGTTCCCCTTCCCGCTTCCGTAATTTATTGAGGCCTCGTTGTTGACATTCATAACACTCATGTCGCTGCCATTGTTTTTCAGCGTTCCTTTTTTATTGTCACGGCCTTGAAAATTCTTGTTCTTATCTTGGACGGTATTAGCGCGTTCCGATGTTGCCGCGGTAAAATTTTCTTCTTCGAGTACCGTTGATGAGTTCGTCTTTCTCGTTTCCTTAAGGGCAAACTTCGCTTTATAGGCAAATTCCTGGAGGAAAGAGCTTTCTGGAGCAAGTGGGGGTTTATTTTCCTTCATGTAGACGTCCCACTGTTTTTCCCAACTCCTGCCTAGCCTGGATAATTCAATAAAGGAGCGGGAGTATGATCACCGTATTACTTGGTGGTATCAGGGTCTCAACCCCCTATGTGCCCAATCGAGTTGTTCCACGATGGGAACTTCATCTTCTAGAAGATTGATAAGACCCTGGAAAGTTGTGAAATATTCGTCGATTGTTTCTGCCTTGTTCCTTCGGCTTGGACTGGCCGAAATATTCTGGTAGTTTGTGTCCTGATCCGTTGAAATATCGCGATCGATTTCCGAATATCTAGGTCTTCCTAAATTGCAGGGCGAATGATTTGGGGTTTGGTACTGTGACTCAAGAGGGTCTCTATGTTCTTCATAACCTTCGGGAAGGCGATTCACGTTGTGGGTCGTGTTCATTTTCCTCGCAAAGCTCAACTCGCCCTCATATCTAGTGAAACGCTCCTTTTAATCGTTTTCCGTACTATTTTGCGGTTGCCTCATCTTTGGCTTGGTTCTTGTTACCGGAATTCCGGTCGTTGCCACCACGGTCAGCCGTTGGCTGGTCGACGTCGTAGGTCCGTTTTGCCATTGCTCGCGGGCATGATTCCGGGTATTAGGAGTTACTCTCGGTGCCTCAGTTATACTGGGTTTCAGACCTTTTCTATCCCCGGGTTCGTTAGAATGAATTGGATCCGGAAACCGGAGGCTTGCCTCAGTCGAGTCCACCTCGGCCAATTCCTGCGCCACGGGTCGACCCGGGATTATGTAAGGGTCCGACAAACGATAAAAATTCGAGTACTGAAAGGACAAGCCGACGTTGGTGGGAGGCAACCGAGCGGAAAAAACTGTCGGCCGTAACCGGGGAGTGGAAGTGGTATACAAAGATTGGGTCGATCTTACAACCGGGTTAAATTTACCGCGCCCAGTAAAAATCGAAATGTTGACGGTGGTTGTGATTGGGTTTGTGGTTATTAAGGTCTTGGTAGTCTTGTTGCCGGACACAAATCAATAGGGGAATTATTCGGTAGGGCCGATGCTAAGCCTGAAAATAAATCTCCAATATCCAGGTCCGAACCACCTGAAGTCTCAGTAGCGACCGAAGTTACATCAGAGGCTCGATTCGACATTCCTTTCATCAATTTGATACCTTCACGTAACCTGGAGCTTCTCTCCTTCCTGACACTGGATGTACCAAGAGACATAAGTTGTAGGGCCTCTATCAGCTCGCGGTTATCCAACTTGGATATCAGCTGCTTTAGTTCTGTAAAGGTTTTCACCCCCGAAATTGATTCCAAGAACGACATTTTGTAAGTTGTTCTTAGCCTACGTGAGACTCGACCTCGACCACGTGTTACGCCATTTTTATTTAGACTCTCAAGCCTGAGGCTTGCAAACGAAACGATTATTTTGGCCACGTGTCGAGCGAGGTTACCTTGAATTTCACAAAAATGAATCAGACCTTACCTCACAGAACTAAACGATCCAGGTAGAGCTTGTAAACCAAATTACGTCTGCAAAACTAAACTTTCGAGTCGGGTAAAAATGAACTGGTATGTCCACGGCTGTAGTCCGCAAGGAAGAGCGAACGAAGCAGCAACGATGGTGGACTCTGCCTCGCCTTGCCTTCTCCTCCTTTCTCCCCGCGTTCTCATTGGTAGAGAGGCTACAGCGGGACGTGGCGTGACGTGTACAAACCAGCACGATATTGATAAGAAGCGCTCGAGCACGCCGATGTTGCAAAAAATCATCATTCCTTCTTCTTTTGTCGATCTGTAGTGATCCAGAGTTGTTTTCCAACATCGTAACTCTCCTGTGCATTCTTTTGATCACCTTGTGGAACCTGAAATTATCCTGCCTGAACAATAAAGAATTTGGGTTCAGTACCAGTTGGTAACAGCAGATATGCGCCGGGCCTGGGCATTAGAGATTCCACTAGTCAGATTGGGAATTGATGAAGGAATTTCTCATCGTAATGTTTTGAAAAAGTTCCACGCCAGGTGGGGAAGTCGTTCCGAGTTCTCAGTGACCTTTAATGTCACCTGCAATCTGGCTGCCATCCTAACATGATTGTTGTAGATGAGGATCAACAGCTAACTCGAAGCTGGCAGTCGACAGTAGGTGGGAAGGCGGGAGGATTCAAATGGCTCAAAATGTACTGGGAAGGAGGCGGGAAGCTTCAAGGTTCTCCAATGGAGTACCATCAGAATTAAGATGTTTCTAAATGATCTCGAATGATCCAGATTGTTACAAAAAAAAAAAAAAAACGAACTGAATAAGTCCTTAAAATTATAAATCTTAAAAATAACCCTAGTCATGGAGTACCCGTACCATAGCCGTGTTTCTGACTTCAAATCTGAAATTTTCTCAATTCTACAGAAAATCTCTGAATTTTACAAATCATTTATGAATTTCAATAAATTATGGATTTTCCATAATTCGTTAGTTGCGAAATTTCGCAACGTCACCGCATGTTGTAACACTCTTTTTTGTATTACCTTAGGTTTTAGACCAGGAATTCTTTAAATTTTATTTCATTATTCATTTTTATAATTATTGAAAGAGAAATTCAACTTGAATCATTAAATAAAGCAATCGGAAAGTGTAAACATAGTTGAGAATGTGCTTAGGTTCAATGCGTCCAAAATTCAGAATTAAGATACGTAAAGGGTCTAGCCAGATAAAATGGTCAAAACTGCCCCTGCGGCATACGAAAAACTGATTACATTATCTTGTTCCTTGTCAAAAACAATCCAATTAAACCAATTTTCAGAACAAATTTTTTTTTGCAAATTGTAGAGTTTATCAAGCCCTTCAGCCCTTCTGACAGTGAAAAGCGTCAAAATTCGATAAAAACTTGAATTTTTCGGAATTTCGACCATCTATAAATCTCTACATACTTTAAATCATCTCTTCGTTATTCTATTATCTTCTTTAATTTTATGTGGCTCGTTTTATTTTTTTTATGAGGGAAATGAAGTTACTTTCCGTCTGATAATTCTTTTATCTGTAGAACGTGAAAAATCAGGTAGGAACCTTTTTTTGGGTTTCCGACTACGTTGAAGTCCCTCACACTTTCTCCAATTTGCACCGTGAATATTGGTAGATTGATCATTATACAAATTTTTCATATCATGTCATCAGTCATTTTGAGTTTATTTTGCAATCTATTTATTTATTTATTTTGTATAAAAAGGTGACACTTTTTTATCATTTGAAGGAACCGATGATTTATTAAAAGTTTGCCAAAGTAGATCACTGAGTTACACAGTTTTTTTAACGGTTAGGTTCGAATTATATTTACATTATTATACAGAATTTTTGTTTAACTATTTGATTTTACTTACTTGCCTACTTTGACAAACTTTTAATGAAGCATCGGTTCCTTCAATTTATAAAAAAAAGTGGTACCTTTTTATACATTCACTGCAAAATAAACTCAAAATGACTGATGACATGATATAAAATATTTGTATAATGATGAATCTACTAATATTCAAGGTGCAAATTGGTTTTCGGGAGAACAATTTTAATTAGTAATAAACTCAAATAAAAAATTTGAATGGCAGATTTTGAAAATTCGTGACGAAGTCACACTTGAACGTAGTCGGAACCCCAAAAAAAGGTTCCTACCTAATTTTTAACGTTCTACAGAAAAAAGAATTATTAGACGGAAAGTAACATCAGTTTTCCAATAAAAATAAAAAGAACGAGCCTCATAAAATGAAATTAGATAATAGAATAATGAAAAGATGATTTAAAGTATGTAGAGATTCATAGACGGTCAAAATTCCGAAAAATCCAAGTTTTTATCGAATTTTGACGCATTTCACTGACAGAAAAAATGTTCAATGGTAGTGCAAACTATGTTGTCCTCCTTCAAATTACACAATATAACAAAAAAAAAGATGTTTGAACGTAGCAAAAAATAGCTAGCGAGATTCTGGAATCTTGATTAGGGTCAAAAATATTAAAAATGCGGTTGTTATTTTTTTTGGGTGCGTTCCAACATTTTTAAAAATCTGAGGAAATTCTCACATATTTCTGGAAAGCCAAAAAAGAATATATTTTTTTTCTCGTGTTGAGTCGATCAGCGTTTTAGAGGAAAAAATTTTGAGACTTCAGAAGCGCTATAAGAATTTTAATTTCGCGCCAAAATTTTGAAAAAGTTTCTTATCTTGTAGGGCTTGAAAAACTCTACACTTTGCAAAAAAAGAGAATCTTGTAGCTCAAAAATTGACCGAGATATCGGCAAAAAACTTAAAATCACATTATACGGTCTATGGGGACGAAACATGACTCAAAGGTTCTGAAAATTGGTTTCTTTGGATTATTTTTGACGAGGAACAAGATAGTATAATCAGTTTTCCGTATGCCGCAGGGGCAGTTTGACCGTGTTATCCGGCTAGATCCTTTCAAGGTGAACCAGTTTATTCAAATTCATGTAAAATAAGACACTCATTTGATAATGATCACGAAAAACACGAAATACACTTTCTACATAAACAATCACAGTTCAAACATGTAAGCTCCACAAAATCATTTCAAATAATATGCGTTGAAATAGTAATACGAAAACATTTCAATCATTTAAAATAAGGAAGAATATTTATATGCACATAAATATAAAAAGACAAATTCGAGAACGCGTTTTCAGATTAGAGAAATATACTCATCGAGAAGGGATTCAAATTTCCAGGGAATCGTTGATATAGATGCCATCATTCGAGGCAGAGATACATTCGGAGGTCAGGATTTGATTATTTTTGCAATTTCTTACAGACGAGAGAATCCTCTTGATCGCCAATTGAATTGGAAAAACTCGAGTACATTCGTGGATGATGCCTTAGATCCTTAATTCGGATTAATACGTGTGAAATGTACACTGAAGGTCGGTCCTAGTAAATTTGCCACGCTGTAATTTTCACAAAGAATCACAATTTTATAATTAACACAAAAACTACGATTTTCATTCACCCAAGAATTAACAAATGATATTTTACCTGCTCAGATGCAGAGACGAAGCTCTGAACAAACGTGGCAAGAACATCGACACATATAAGCTTAATAATCTTTCAAAGATGACTAGTGAAACCCACTATTCGCAAGCGTCTCTCAATAAATGAAAGGAACGGCTTCCGCGTCGCGCTTACAGCACTCCCTGCTCAAATTGACGAAAATTCCATTAACCAATCGTAGCATTCATTATCACCGACTGCACACATTCTTATCACGAGCATACCATTAACTCATTTCAGATCGCCGTACATTCATATTTTCAAATCTCGTACACCAACATTTTAGCGCGAAAATTTTAAATAATTTACCCTACAATAATATGTTTTTTCTTCCTTACGATGGGAAGAAAGAAGAAAAGGCAGTAGGCGGGTTTATAAAAGACAAAAAACTAGAAACGAGGACATGAGGAGCAGAGGAGGGTGATAAGGAAGTTAGTGTAGCGTTTTGGAATGTAGCAGGATTAAAAAATAAGGATAAAGGTTTCTGGGAAGATTTGAAAGAGTGGGACCTTATAATGTTTAGTGAGACATGGGTAGGTGATAAAGACTAGAAGGTATTGCAAAGGATAGTACCAAAACGTTACGTTTGGAAAATGCTAGAAGCAAGAAAGGAACACGAGAAAGGGAGGATGGGTGGCATGGTATAAGAGGTAAGAAAGAATCTTCTGGTTTTGATTGGAGGTGACCTGAATGCGCAGAAATCGAAACATAAGGAAATATATCACAAGGGTAGGATACTTCTGAACTTGATAGGAGAAGCAGGATGGTTCATTTGTGAAAAGAATACAAAGGAGGACGAGGATCGTGAAATGACATTCGCGGGAAAAGTAGGAACAGTATTTTAGACAATGTTTTAGCATAAGAAGGGGTAAGGAAGCTTATAGAAGGAATGGAGGTGGGTGATAAGAGAGGCTCAGAGTACTTTTCAGTAATAGCGAAATCGAAGGGAGGTCATAAGCATTCTAGAGATAGGGGGCCAGATGGAAAGGTTAAAAGGGTAAACATGGGGCACTAGGGAAGAGAAAAGTTGAAAGAATTCCGAGAAAAAATGAAGAATGCGAATCTAAAAGGTTAAGAAGAGGAAGGGGTAGACGATACAATAGAAAAAAGGACGGGGGGTAATAGAATAGATAAAAGGGGCTGTAACGCCAAAATAGGAGGGGGACATAGAAAGAAAAGGATGGTGGGATGGAGAATGTAAGGAAGGTAAAGAGAAAAAAGGAGAGTGTCAGAGAATGGAAAAGAGAAGAGGTTAGAAAATGGAAGTACAACAGAAGGAAGCGAGAAGATGAGGGAATGGTAAACGAGAAAAAGCAGAAGTAAAAGGAAAGATATAAGGAAGAAGTGGAGAATGTGGTGAAGGAAGGAAAAGTATGGAAGGTTATAAATAGGGAAAGAGAAAGAAGGACGAAGGTGATTGATGATATAAGAATGAGTAAATGGACGGAGTATTTCAGAGGACTGTTAGGGGGGGGGGGTCAAGGTTAGAGACGAAGAGGCAAAGGTTATCGAGGAAGGAGGAAAAATCAACACGATATAAGTAGGAAGGAAGTGAACGAGGCAATTGAAAGGCCTAAAAGAAATAAAGCGACAGGAAAGTTTGGCCTGATGAATGGAGGACAGGAGTAGTGATTCCACTGATAAAGAAGGGAATGGGTAAAAAGATGGAGGATTATAGAGGTATTACTCTGATGCCCATGGGGTACAAGATCTGTGCGGAAGTGCTCAGAAAATGGCTAGAGAGTCAGGCAGAAGAGAAAGGAACTTTCCGACACCACCAGACGGGTTTAAGGAAAGGAATGGCAACAACTAATGACATCGACGTCCTAAACTATCTAGTGAACAGGAACTTGGGGCTGAAAAAAAGGAAACTGGGTTCCTTGTTTGTGGATTTTAAGGCAGAATTCGACTCAGAAGAGAAGGGGGCGTTGTTGCAGGCAATAAATGAAAGGGGAGTAGAAAAAGAAATGATAAAAAGAATAAAAGAAATATTTGTGAAGACCAGATTCAGAGTGAGGATAGGAAATGAGAAGGAAGAGGCATTCTGGACAGGAAGAGAACTCAGGCAAGGCAATTGAGTCCGCTGTTGTTTAGTATAACTTTGTCAGACTTGGAGAAAAATCTGAAGAAAAAAGGTGACGGAGGTACGATCTTAGGTATGGCTCCAAAAATTGAGGATGCGAGAAAGTTGAATCCTTCATGAAATGAACGTCTGGGCATGTAATATTTATCTAAATAATGACAAGAGTCAACGTTAACTTCCAGACTAAAAAAACATTCTACTTTTGCTCCAAAAATTATCGGCTTATTTTGCGACGTTACGAAAAAAGAACCAATTACCTCATCAGACTAAAACTAAAGAATATTGACACTATTACTCTGCATTAAATAAAATAGTCATATAGTCTTTACTTAGTCACTAGTTTTATTTATAAAATGACAGCACATTCCTCTTCATGATTTCCATCAGCTTTCCACTATTTTTCTCATGCCAAGCCTACGTGACATATTTGCGAAACCGACTAAAATTTTATGACGGAAAATTTTGTATTTTTGAAAACGTGAAAGCAATGGTCAATTTTGCACTTTATAGTTATTCGCTGTTTAATAACGCATTTACGCATCCGGTACCAGCCTAGAGGACTTAACACTTTAATTGCTCAATGCTCATCGTTTTGAAAATTCATCTCCAAACCTTGACCCAGCCTAAGATAATTTAACGGTTATTGCTTTATTTCCGTTCCCATGAAGAACATTCGACTCCGTCTCGAGCCAGTGTTCGCTACTTGCTTTTCAATACTCTGATTTTCTCTTTGAATAAACGTCTGTGTTTCTAATTCAAATGTTGGTGAGAGTGGATTCTAGATTGCTAGTGATTCCAAAACTAGTAATTCTACCCTAGTGATTCTAAAGCAAGTGATAGTAAACATCGAACTGCGATTTGAAACTAATGTTTCCAAAACTAGCGTTAAACTTCAAACATTCAAGTGTGAATTTACACTAGTGATTTCAAAACTAGTGATTCTTATCCCAATGATTTCAAAGCTTGTGAGTTTAGAGACTGAATCCTGTTCTGTGAATGTCAAAGACAGGATTCGACAAATATTCTCAACTGAAGCAAACGAGCATCAGTAATCACCATTATAAAACTGTGGTTATTATTTCTGCATGTCATCATCGGCGACGCAAAGCTTTCCAACGAATCCAAGTAAGTCTAGTGATTTATTTTATTTTATTTTATTTCACTTTATCGACGATTTACATCTTGATACAATTTAGAGCATATATTAAAAAGGATATAGTAATTTCATTTTGTTATAACTATTGTAACCGGAAAATGATATCTGAGAAAATAAAATAAAAAGCTACGGAGCATCATACTGTGGGATTAATTTAATACATTTACAGATTTTGAAACTAGGAATACAAAGTAGAATTATGTATAAAAGAATCCTCTCGTCGTTTTCACAAACTCCATCAAAGATTGGTTAGAAATGTCCGCATCGTACAATAAATTATTCATCATGTTGAAGAAACTATATTCGGCCATATTCGGTCTTAAAAGTTGGTAGTTTAAACCATTTATTATCTCTTAATGACTTTGGTGGCGTGTGGAAAGAGATGGCTTGAACTATCTCAGAGCAATCAACTTGACCATTTAATATTTTATATAAATACGTTTGCCCTAACTGAGACCTTTTACATTCAAGAGCTTCTAAGTTCATTTCTTCGGATACTGTGTTCAGGTAACCTGACTCATCTGGAATCCTCAACTTGAACGCCAATACTCGTAGAAATCGGTTTTGTACAGATTCTATTTTGACCTTACATACAGCTTGGTATGGGGATCATATCACAGAAGCGTATTCTAGTATCGGACGTACAATCGATACATAAAGTGTTCTTAACGTTATTATTTTCCGAAAGTCCCTAGAGACTCGAAGAATAAATCCAAACTGCTTAGTCGCCTTCGTGACAATCTTGGCGAAATGTTTCGTAAAAGTAAGCCTGCAATCGATAATAACTCCTAGATCACTCATGCTAGTGGTTCTTGGAAGGAGAGACCCATTTAATATGTACTGATGATCTATGGAGAATACTTTTCGTGAGAATGACATTACATGATATTTTTCATGACACCGTATGCTTCAAGTTTAGACAAAAGCAAATTACGATCGACTCAATCAAATGTCTTCGAAAGACCCTTTTAGATTGCATCCACTTGATTTCCTGAATCCATGCATTTTGTTATGTATTCTCTATAAACTGTAAGCTTTTTCACAGTAGATCTATTTGGGCGAAAGCCATGTTGCTCGTCAGAAAGTATTTTATTAGAAGAATTTTTGAGACGGTCAGCAACAATATTATCAAGAAGTTTAGAAGCAACATCTAGTATGGATAAATGCCTATAATTTATTACTTCCCGACGAGGACCAGTTTTAGGTATTGGTATCACTAGAGCAACCTTCCAGCATTTCATAAATTCACCAGTATTGAGTGATTTGTTGAATAATATGCTTAAAGGTTCCGAGAAAACAGAGCCATATTCAACAAAGAAACGAGGAGGCACACTTTCATGTCCAGCCCCTTTGTGCAAGTTCAAACTCATAATTTTCTCGTAGATTAGTTGTGAGTCTATTTCTAGACCAGACAGACCTACATTATGACCGTAGTCAAGTGATACTCTGTCAACAAGGCTACTAGTGTGTACTGATTTAAAATAATCAGCAAATGCATCAGCAGTTTCCTTACCATCCCTCGTTTCTCTGCCTCCGTGAGTCAGATTATTCGGAACAGAAGACTTGTTATTATTATTTTTCACAAAATACCAGAAGGTCGCTATATCATCATCAATTCCGTTTTCGATTTTGTTTATATAATCAGAACACAGGGATTCATTCAATTTTTTACATCTCTTTCTAAATGAACTAAATACCTCATAGTTGGCAAGTGTTAGTTAGTTTGTTGAAATTTTTCGTGAGCTTTCTTTTTTGACTTAATCAATTGTTTTACAGTGCAACCCCCGAATAAGCCCTCTCCAAATAAACCCGCTTCTCCTTTTCTTCGTTCGGAAGTTAATCCTACTATCTCGCGCATCGTAGAATCGTGAGTAAACCTCTGAATAAGCCCGCTCGGGAATTTAACGTTTCGATCTTCATTTATGCTTTCAATAATAATATAATAATAGAATTTTCAATTGATTGTATTT
>WSXT02145902.1:0-10379 GCA_011762715.2 Neuroterus valhalla
TGGGGGGGGAGGAGGGAGGGGGGGGGGGGGGGGGGGGGGGGGGGGGGGGGGGGGGGGGGCGGGGGGCGTAGAAAATAAGCTCATGTTAAACGATGTTCTGACAGTGACTGTGCACGTGACTTGTTACAAAAACTACACTTATTCAAGGCTGGCACTGGCTGCAAGGTATATGAATAGTTAAACGAATGTTCAACATCTCTTCTACAGTGTTCGGGATCCATGTTAAAAATCGATATGAATTCATTAGGGCGTTATTTCAGGAATTACATCTTAAATTGCGATTAAATTTTTAATACCGATTTTTCCATATCTTCCCATTTTCCAACTATGAGATCAGTAAAATCCTAGGATTACCGGACTGCAGGATATGTGATATTAGATCCGAATCTCCAATTATGGTGATTCTAATATGCAGGAATAGAATTTTCGGGAATATGAATTTCCAAAATTATGATTCCTTTGTACATTTAAGTATTTCCTCATTTTTCTAGTCTTTACAAAAGAATTGAAAAGTTTCAAGACCATACGTTCTGTTTGATCTAAAAATTTTCGGATGAGTAGATTTGGAATGGTGGAGCCTGCAACTTTGAAGATCCTGAAATTCAAAAAAAAAAAGATTATCGTCACGAGGCGACAGACCTCGTACGCGCGTGCGCACCCTCCCTAACCAACCGGCTGCCAGTGTATAAAAGCACTCGCAGTACCGCTCGGTCTGCCCACTCCTGTGCATTGGATCTCACAAGAGGGGACGATGGTTAGGGCCCCCTCATCCCTACCCTTTTTTTTCGTAGGACAGTTCGCTGAGAGCTGCAAGCTGACTCCGGTCGAGGTGCAGGGCTCAGCGATACTCATTGCCATCTCTGGTGAATGGCGCACCTACACCAGGGCGACCGGGAAACCTAACCCCTCCTCTACGGGGACAAAGGAAGATTCACCCAATCCACGACCAAATGGCGCACCTATTGCCGTGTATCGGGCAAAAAGATTTTTTAGCTTCACACCCCAACCAATTCCAGATCGACCTGAACTCCTCGAAGCCGTTTCAAGAAACCGCCCAATTGAAACCGAACCTGGAGACCGTACCGTTTACCGTTTAGAGAGGAGAACGGGCTCAGGAGGTGACGCCCGCCTCGTCGATGATCTCCGCGTTGATTCCCTAATGCTTTTCCTTACCACGCTTCGACCACAGGGACCACACTACGCTCCGAATACCGCATAACCAAACGCTGTTCGCTCACTCGCATCGTATTCTCTCTTACTCGCATTAATATTCAGTCACTTTAGCCTATAACTATTCTGCTACATACTAAGACCCACACACACTTGATTTTTACCGCGTCTACATTACATCTTCACTTAGAATTATTTCTAAAGTCACACTCACACATATCTTACACACTCACGCTATAAATATCATACCGTCACACTCACATTGGTTTTAAATTAGATTTGTAACCTATAGGAAAATACAGGGTGCGTCGAAAGTTCTCGCACACATATTTTATGCATAATAACGTCAAACATTAATAAATTTTGAAATGATTTTACTGAAACACTTAATATATACACATAAATGAAAAATTAAAGGGAAATCTCGAAATGTCCACCATTAGCAGAGATACAAGCCTTTGAGCGTTCAGGGGAATTATCCACTATCGCTGTGAGCTCTTTTTCGGTTATTTGATCCCAAGCAAGAGAAAGGTCGCGTTTTAACGACTCCATACTGGTGTGGTTTTTAGAGCAAACTTTCACCTCCAAGATAGAACAGACTGAATAATCCAGCGGATTCAAATCTGGTAAATTGGCTGGATATTTATCTTTTCCCAAAGTAGCAGGAAACAACCTTTTACAGAGGTGCATCGTTGCTTCCGCGCCATGCGCTGGTGCCCAGTCTTGTTGAAAATTCCATGGGTTTTTACCGGAGTGTTCACGTGTCCAAGGATCCACGACGGCCTCCAAGATGTTTTCTTGATAATATTTTTGGTTGATTTTCACTCCTTTTTCGACAAAAACCAATGGAGTCTTTCCTGTAGCACAAATTCCACCCCGAACCATCACTGGAGCAGGAAGATGGGATCTACTGTTTTCAATTTTTTGGACCTCGAGGAGTCTTTAGACAAGATTTGCCGATTATTTTGATGATTATGAGGTCACTCAATAGTAAATACTTTCTTATCAGAAAACAAAACATTACGATGTCGTCCAGCTGCAGCCAAACGGGAAAATTTTTTGCATTTTTGCAAACGAGAGGCTTTCATTTTTTCTGTCAACAGGTGAGCTTTTTGCAGATTGTAAAGCTTAACTCAATGAAAAATTACCTCTGGAGCACGAATACAATGTCTAAGTTATTGAATTCTCAATACAATGCCGAGAAACTGAAGAGCGGAGATTGTGCGGGAACTTTTGACATACCCTGTAAATCCATTGTTTTATATTTTCATAATAGATTTCGAGTTCTTAATTTATCCCTTAATCTTGACCCTGGATGACTTTTGCGTTTGCAGGGATAAATTAAATGAGAAGTGAAAACCACTTCGTTAGAAAATTGCAGTAGTTAAACAAAATTTTGAGCCTTTTTTCTGTATGGTAGAACTTTCCGCAAAATTAGTAAAACTGGATTTTAGGTGCATATTTGCACTCCTCCTGAAATCGAACATTATGTGAATCATAAATTATCAATTGATTTTTTAGGCAGATTAAAAAAGCAACCGAACCTGCGCTCGATCGATCGCGTCAATTTGTAGACCGTTTTGCACCAACTTCAAAGTTTTTGAGGGGACTAACCGTCATTCGGTGCTACGTCAAAAATGATGATTTTTGATACATTACTCGATGCGATCGGACGACCGGGAAAGGTCGCGCAGCGCGCTCGAAGATTTAGGTTTTCAATGTTATGAAATGCGTTCCGAATGCGTCTACTTCATGCGCAAATATCGGTCTAACAGATTTTGTTATAGAATGAAACTTGTTTGGAATAATGCAATAAGGTAAGGGAAACGTCAAAAAGCCAATATGTCTAAATTGATGATTTTTTATTACCTACCTCCCAGGAGTAAGGTTTAGAGGCTATCTCCATTTTTGTAATGAAACATTATTGTAGGTTAATTCTACATCTTGTTTTATTACACATTACAATCACATCTTGTAATCACACAATTTCCTTTTGGAACTATATGCCCATTCCATTGTTACTTGGTATACTTAAAGCTTGAGTGAAATGTTTTATTTGGTAACAGAGAACTGAATCAGGTTAACCAAACATGTCTATAAGAGTGGACCGTTTTGCACCAACTTCCAAGTTTTTGAGGGGGCTAACCGTCATCCGATGCTACGTCAAAAATGATGATTTTTGATACCTTACTCGATGCGATCGGACGACCGGAAAAGGTCGCGCAGTGCGCTTGAAGATTTAAATTTTATATTTCCCGAAATGCGTGCGGAATGCGTCTACTACATGGACAAACATCGGTCTGACAGATTTTGTTATACAATAAAACTTGTTTGGAATAATACAATTAGGTAAGGGAAACGGTCAAAGAGCCAATATGTCAAAATTATTGATTTTTTATTGCCTACCTTAACATTATTAATTAACATTATTGTAGGGTAATTTCACAACTTGTTTTATTACACATTACAATCAAATCTTAAAATCACACAATTCCCCTTCAGAACTATGTGCCTATCCCATTATTACTTGGTGTACTTAAAGCTTGGGTGAAACGTTTTATTTGGTAACAAAGAACTGAATCATGTGAGTCAATCATATCCATTTCTAATTTAACTTATTTTGCTTCCTATCTTCAGCAACAGTCCAAAGAAGAAATTGTAGTTGTTCTTCATCATTGGTGAGGTTGTTGCCCTTCAGGAAACGCTTTAATAACTGCACCGCGCGTTCAGCTGCATTATTGATAACACGGAAATGAGATACAATTTTCAGACCTTTCTGAAAATCGCTCTGTGCTCCCCAGATAATGGGATCCTTTTCTAGAAAAGTAGAAGGAATGCCTGTTGCTTGGAAGAACTTCCTGGATTCCTCTGAAGCGAAATGTGCAAGATCTGAATCAAGGATACTGTCATTCATGGTAATTTGAGCTCGGAACGACGGGTCAGCCTCTCCAGTTTTCTCGCACATCACGGCAACGATGTTTTTCTTTCTATCCAGATGAGCCCCGTCGTCAAACAGCGCAAGACAGACCAACCTAAGTGACAGGTACCAAAGATGGGCCGTTCCGAGCTCAAGTCACCACGGATGACAGTATTCTTGATTTAGATCTTGCACATTTCGCTTTAGAGGAATCCATGAAGTTCTTCCAAGCACCAGGCATTATTTCTTCTTCTTTTCTAGAAAGGATTCCATTGTCTGGAGAGCACAGAGCGATTTTTAGGAAGGTCTAAAGATTGTATCTCATTTCCGAGTTCTCTGTTACCAAATAAAACATTTCACCCAAGCTTTAAGTATACCAAGTAACAATGGAATGGGCATATAGTTCCAAAAGGAAATTGTGTGATTACAAGATGTGATTGTAATGTGTAATAAAACAAGATGTAGAATTAACCTACAATAATGTTTCATTACGAAAATGGAGATAGCCTCTAAACCTTACTCCTGGGAGGTAGGTAATAAAAAATCATTAATTTTGACATATTGGCTTTTTGACCGTTTCCATTACCTTATTGCATAATTGCAAACGAGTTTCAATCTATAACAAAATCTCTTAGACCGATATTTGCGCATGAAGTAGACATATGCCGAACGCATTTCGGAAAATAGAAAATTTGAATCTTCAAGCGCGCTGCGCGACCTTTTCCGGTCGTCCGATCGCATCAAGTAAGGTATCAAAAATCATCATTTTTGACGTAGCACCGAATGACGGTTAGCCCTTTCAAAAACTTGGGAGTTGGTGCAAAAGAGTCCACTCTACCGCAACGCGCGACTCGATGACTTTGACGCGCTATTACGTAGCCATCATTAGTCCAATCGATGAGATATTATTATGAACATTTTTATCATTTTAACCACTGCAACTTCTGTGCAGACGATTTTTGGATCGCAATGAAAAAAAGCAGATATTCCAAAATTCAGGATTTTTCATCCCCACTCTCCCTCAGGTAATTACCTGTATTTGATTAACTATTGCAGGTGCCGAAAAATTGCATGAATGCAATTTCGTAGAGATTTTACCTTCCGTACAGTAATTATTGACACTTTTTTTTGATAAGAAGTGTGTTAATGTCGTGAGATCCAAAAAACAAATTAATCCTTCAAGATAATTTATATACAATAATATACAAATGAAAAACAATATAATGTAATGGGCACCGATGATTCAGTTACAAATCTGGAAAGAGGTACATTTCCACACCTTATGAATCTAGAGAAGCTAAAAAAACACAAGGATAAGAAATAATCCAGGAGGTCGTGCACAACTTCCTACGTCTTTTTTAAGTCGACACATTCGTACGACAAAAACGAGTGAGCAGCTTGATGGGCGAACAGTGTAAGTAAGTAGAGCATCTCAGATACAAAAATGTAGATTATATGAAAAAAGAACCTTTGAACCTCTATATAAGGTAGGGACAAGAATATAAGGAGTCCTGCAAAGATACGTTTGAGCAAACAGGTGGAGGAATGTGACGAAGCAGATCTTATCTCAGATATAAATTTTTTTCCGCATTCTTTATATGTGGGACATAAACTCATGAGAACGCAAAAGTAATAAATTCTGTTCATTGCAGCCTCTATCATAAAATCTTTGGCATATTTTGCAATACATGATGATCCAAAAGTCGAGTTAGTGCTTTCACCTTCCCACTCTGATTCTGAAGAAAAAATAAAGCATCGTTGTCGAACCAAGGTCATTGAGATAAGAGTATATATCAGTCACTTATTCTGGTATCATTTACGGAAAACTGTCTGGAAATCAGTTCAGAGTTTTGTATCACTGTGTTTATTTCATAGTAATGAAGAATATTAGTATAATCCTACTTCTCATATTTGAAGGAGCTATTTATTTTGAACGTGAGTGTCACATAACTTAATGTTTATCATTGATAAGAAATATCACACATATGTTATCATTCATACGCGTTCGTCATTAGAGCTACAAAACATCAAATGGAAGAAGTTTCTGATAAGGATAATGTGAAGAATGATTCAAATCGACAGATTATTGAATTTTTCTCTTATTATTAGGAGAAGAAGGTTAATCTCATTCATAGCATTTTCAGTTTCATGTCTTTATACGTGTCGATGTGTTCGGCGTAAAACGGTAAGACAACGAAATGAACATAGGCTTATACTCTGGATACAGATTACATGGGAAAGATTCTTCTAATCCAACTTCATCTCTGTCAAATCTGAAACGGGTGATAATAATATTGATAATCTTCGATTGTAATTATAAATTCAAAATACGAACCAAGGTATCTAGAAAAAATCGAATAATCTCTGAACACCGCTTATTACGTAACAATAATCTAACGTTCTATTTATAATCAAAATTTGAATTGTTTTTTTTCTCTCTTTCGTCAGGAAGACCAATGTATGTGTTGGAATTTATCAAGTAATGTAATTGATTTCTATTCAAGGAGATAATTCATGCTTATCACTAGGAAATCCCACAATCTTGTTCAAATTCCCTATATTTCTTCTCAGATTTATTTATTCCAGTGAGAATCAAACAACTAGTTTAGAAACTCATCTTCCAAGGAATCTGACAATCACGATGGGAATGATCCCATTCGTGTTGGAATTCAACTGTTGTCAAAGAAATTTGTATCTCTCGATTCTCGGATTTAGAGTTGACAAATTATTTATGCGGATATTTGAAATTTTTCCTGATATATTCACAATATAGATTGGACTACTCTTTCTCTTGGGAAATCCAAGAAATTGTATTATTTCTGTTCAGAATTCATTGTAGAGTTTTTCTTCCTCTTTCATATTCGTAAAAAACCTGCCCGCTGTGCGGGAACATTCTCATGCGCACTATGCGCGCGACTCGCTTCGCTCGCTAGTTTGAGAGCGCCTATGGCGCACGTCATTCAGATCTCGCGCTCCGCGCCCGATAATGTATATACCTCGCGCTACGCGCTTGACTTTATACGTGCTTGATTCAGTTTACAGTGTAATGCATACACAGAGTTGCAAATATTGCAAACTGCTGAAAACCTCTACTTCTATGAAGATTATTGAATTTCTTTTCTTTCTTTTTTTTTATATTAAGTTCACTCAAGGTTCTACTGGCCTTGAGGAACACATTCTCATTACAATTTTCGCCGCTGATATTTACATCTGGCATAGTTTGGTTAGCAGATTGAATTTTTCCTTGTTCAAAAAGTGTTGTCGCGATTGAAACAAAAAAAAAATTTGCCCGTTGCGCGGAATAATTCTCATCGCGCGGTTCGCTCGCAAGTTTGCGCGTGCCTACCGCGCACATCTTTTGGATCTCATGCTTTGCGCTCGATAGTGATCTCACCTCGCGTTCTGCGCATGGTTATGAGTTTGCCCCACGCCTCGGCCTTTGTACCTTCCTGCATTTGTATATAGAGCTTGTGAAACTCAAAAGCGGAATGTCGACTACTTTAATTTTATGAGTGTGAATTCTCTTTCGTTGAAGCTTCTCCAGCTTTAACAAATACATTTTCATCGCGTTTCTCGTGCTGCGCTCTCGATTGAAGTTTGTACAAAACGATGAAGAAGTTTTGTTGTCTAATTTTTTTCAAATGTTGTGTAGTTTTCCTAGAAATTAAATTTTTTAATTTTTAAGTTTATTTCTTACGATTGAAACAAGAACTACGCGTCCGATGGGGAAAAATTATAACAAATTTACAGATATTTTCCGGGTAAACAACTTTTCTCTATCGACCTTCTTTGTTAGCCTTATTCATTTTTTCAAAAGGTTCATTATTTCATTTTTATAGTTATTTTTCCTGATTGTAATGGAAACTACATATCCTGGTAAAGAAGTTGATAACACATTCAACGATATTCTCCTTGTAAAGGACTAGTGTCTATTCGATTTTTCCTAAGTTTGTGTCAATTGTACAAAAGTCCATTTTTTCATTTTTCATATGATTTTTTATAAAAAAAGCAAAACTACATGTCCTATCAAAAAGTTGATTCTACCAAGTTTGTAGATCTTTCTTTGTTGCGCAAGTTTAGTTAATTTAAAGTTTCCCGTAAATTTCAAAGTTTCACAAAAAAAATGAACCTTCATATTCTTCATTATTTTTTGTGCACCTAAGAATTGAATTTTCGATTTTTGTAAAAAACTCGTAGAGTTGTTAAGATCAACCACCATTTAAAGATACTCCCCCTCTCTTATTTTTCATCGAAAATAGCCTTTTGGTCTTTTTTCGCATTAAACCAATGCCTTCACATTCAGAATAAGAATGTGAAATTTGTTTTTCTTGCTCAATCTTTACCTCTCCCCTTCAAAGGCTCTAAAGTAGCACTCACCGTGTTTTCAGGGGACTTGCGAAGTTTTAATCGATTCCAAGATTCCGTAAGAGCTATTTCCGATTATTCTCATAGGAGGTTCTTCTTCATTGAAAATCTTACTCGATTATGACAACAACTATCGTCTCCAATTCCATATGACTATGATATTCGCATTGAAACTGCATCATATATTTAAGATTTTCGAAGGATAAGGCTTGAAATAATTCCACAAGTGATCTCACATAACAAAGGGAGTTTGTTTAGGTTTTAGTCATGCATACAAAATTTTCTCCGGATACTGCCGTCTTTTTGTGAAAGTTGCAGTTAGCTTCTTCAAGACTGACCTAAAACTGAGGTTCAAGTTGTGTTGTTTTATATATTTACAATTATTTCGTATCATTTCGTCTGTAGTCTGTAATCTTTAGACTTGATAACTTTCAAAGGATGGACTATGGGGCAAATAAGCATGTGAGTATCTGCTGCAATGAGTAATTTTTCTGTAAACTTCATGCCTTAATGTTTATTCAGATCTTTTGTAAACTTTTACGCCCAAGAAATGTACTTTTCCTTTTTGGTAAATTTCAATATTGAAGTGTATGTGAAGACGCCATCGATTTTCTTAGAAGATATTTATTCCGATATTCTTTGATTGTTAAGTTAGGAATCTCACGGAAAGGTTTTTGTTCTGCTTCCTATCTTCTTAGTGGTGTCTGGCTTGGGTTTCGTATATATATCGTCAGTTAGAAAGTTCATGATCTTGTTATTGTAGTCTTCTGATAATTTCATGTCTTTATTCTGATTTAGTTTTTTGATTGCTATTGCTCCCCATTGCGTCTGGTTTAAGGAGAGAAGTTGAGATTGTCGCGGAATGTTGACCGTCTCACGTCGTACGTATTTCATCTTTCCGGCTGGAAGCCGCATACTTTCTATTGAGAATAGAAGATTATTTCTTTTTTGAGGATTTAAGTAGGATCTGCTACGAAATCGTGTTTTTGTCTTGTCGTGTCTTGTCATATTCCTACCATGTGGGTCTGTTGAGAAGAAGGCCTGAAAAAGCGCAAGTCTGACGACTGAATTACAAGTGAGGTATGCCTTACTGTAATTTCGCTGTACTTTTTTCGGACGGACTATTGGAGTTTATCATAACAGTTGCATAAATCTCCTTTGCAGAAGAGAGATGTTATATGACCTCCGCGAACAATGGAAACTAAGATGTTTTTAGGAATTCTTCTTAAATTTTCCTAAAAGCCTAGAGTAACTGATACAGCAGAAACATTACTTTTTATTTCGAAAGTTACTAAAAATGCAAAGTATTACTTGGGAGGCGTCCTTTTCTACACAAAATTGTCAGTTATCTCTTTAATAAAAAAAGTTCTGGCATCCAATGACGTGAAAATTTTTTCGCGAAATCAGTTTAGAAGTTCAATTTTCTAGTTAAGAAAAAATTCATTATTTTGAAATTTTCTTGTTCATAAATTAGGTGCAGGTGGAGCCCCACCAACGCTTTTTCCATACCACGTGTATATGGAAAAGTTCGATGAGTCTACTTATATAGCAAGGCTCCATCCATTCTCCCGCCATGGCATACCCAACTGGCTGCAGCCTGGAAAAGCACAACATGAACTTGATATATGCGTATTTATACGAACAGCGCAGGGCCTTCATTACTATACAATACTTGAGGAGTTAGACCCACCTTCTGATTTCGATCTCGAGGTTGATGGTCCTCATAATTTTTACATACGTTTAGGAGAGGGTGAATATTTTAAAGCTGACTTTTTCCAAAACTACATTCCTGCTAATGAACATACTGAACACCGTCCTAACTTTCCACCACTAAACCACTTATTTATAAAGATGAATCAGGGTACTATATATAGTTCACCTTTGCATGGATGGAATCCGACGGAGCAGGATATCGATGCTCCATTCT
>WSXT02145913.1:0-10379 GCA_011762715.2 Neuroterus valhalla
CTTTCATATTTATGTTCACACCATGATTATTTATACCTAAACTTGTCAAATACAATTTTACTAGTAAAATTCCAACGTTCGACGAAGTGAACTTACGAAACGAGAAAGAATAATTGTAGTACTTTTCCAAAAATCGTTACGTTAAACGGATTACACAAAGACATTTCAAAGGTTATCTTTTGGCATCAGGTGTTGGCACTGACATTTTGGCTACGCTGACACTTTCGAATCATTTAGTCAAAATTCAAACACAATATTTGCCGAAATACAATCAGCGCCTCAATGTCACATTTTGTCCGCTGAGTCAAGTTGGGAATCAACTGTCTATAGAATACAATGACTGGCGTGGCATACCCCTGGTTGAAGCTTAATTTTGTTGTTGTAAAAATTCAACTGTTTGATTGATAATTCATCTGCCCCGTAGACAATGAATCATCTTGGTTATAAATCATCTTTTGATGATAAATCCAACAATTTCGGTAAAATTCAACCTTTTTGTTAGAAATTATTCGGTTTCAGTTGTGGATCTAACTCTGTTGAATACAACTTGTTTTGATTTGGAATTAAAATCGATGAAAAAAATTAGCTTCCAAATTTTTCATTGAGAATTCAACTCTCGTTTGGATATGCAATAACTACTTTTTAAAGCAAATTTTTTGGTCCGAGATTCATTATTTAAATCGAAAGTCTCCCCAAAAGTGCAATATTTTGGTTAAAATGTATTTGGCTTTATTAGGGGATTCACTTATTTTGTTCGAAATTTATTTCTGATGGTTAATTGATCAAGATTTTAGATTGATATCTTTCCTGGTTAAAAATTCAAGAACTGGATTAAAAGTGGAACTATTTTGTTTGAAATTAATTTTTCCATTGAAAATACTGATTGAAGCTTAGTTTTTTTGTTATAAAAATTGAACTGTTTACTTGAAAATTCATCTGTCTCGTAGACAATAAATCATCTTGATCAAAATTTTAACTTTAACATCTGAAAATTTATATATTTCGTTAAAAATTGAAGAATTTTGGTAATTGATTTTTTTTTCTGAAAACTTATGTATTTTTTGAAAAATTTGACTCTTTTGGTTATAAATCCAACAATTTCGATAAAATTCGACCTTTTTGTTCGAAATTATCCGGTTCCAGTTGAGGATCTAACTCTTTTGTTGAATACAACATGTTTTGATTTGGAATTAAAATCGCTGAAAAAAATTAGCTTCCAAATTTTTCATTGAGAATTCAACTCTCGTTTAGATATACAGTAACTACTTTTTAAAGCAAATTTTTTGGTCCGAGATTCATTATTTAAATCGAAAGTCTCCCCAAAAGTGCAATATTTTGGTTAAAATGTATTTGGCTTTATTAGGGGATTCACTTATTTTGTTCGAAATTTATTTCTGATGGTTAATTGATCAAGATTTTAGATTGATATCTTTCCTGGTTAAAAATTCAAGAACTGGATTAAAAGTGGAACTATTTTGTTTGAAATTAATTTTTCCATTGAAAATACTGATTGAAGCTTAGTTTTTTTGTTATAAAAATTGAACTGTTTACTTGAAAATTCATCTGTCTCGTAGACAATAAATCATCTTGATCAAAATTTTAACTTTAACATCTGAAAATTTATATATTTCGTTAAAAATTGAAGAATTTTGGTAATTGATTTTTTTTTCTGAAAACTTATGTATTTTTTGAAAAATTTGACTCTTTTGGTTATAAATCCAACAATTTCGATAAAATTCGACCTTTTTGTTCGAAATTATCCGGTTCCAGTTGAGGATCTAACTCTTTTGTTGAATACAACATATGTTTTGATTTGGAATTAAAATCGCTGAAAAAAATTAGCTTCCAAATTCTTCATTGAGAGTTCAACTCTCTCGTTTGGACATATAATAACTACTTTTTCCATGACAATTTTTTGGTCAAAGATTCATTATTGAAATCGAAAGTCTCCCCAAAAGAACTGGATTAAAAGTGGAACTATTATGTTCAGAATTAATTTTCCTATTGAAAATACAACATTTTAGTTGAAAATTAATTTTTCCACTCAAAAATGTAATTATTTAATGGAAAATTTGCCTTTTTAGTAGAATACTAATCATCTTGGTTGAAAATGTAACTTTCACAAGTTATGAATTTTATTCTTTAAATCAAAATTACATTATATTATTGAAAACACATTCTTTCCGATAAAAAATCAATCTGTTGTAGTTGAACATTAACAGACTCCGTTAGCAATTCTCCATTCTAACTGGATTAAATTTTTTCAGATTAAAAATTGAAATCTTTTTAGTTGAAATATCAAATATTTGCTTTCTTATTGAATTTCAGATAATAATTATTGATTCATTCTAGAAGTACTATTAATTCTAATTCATTTTAAAACAAAATGACTAGGACTTAAAATTCTGCATCCTCGTGTAAAGGTCAACTTTACAACTTGCTGAAGATTCATAAGTTCATTCTGGAAGGTCAAACAGGTAGGCTTATGTGACCTCTTTCGGACCAGGAATTAGAGGCAGAGTAATTAAAAGAACTCTACTACGCCCTTTTCCAAATCATGAGTGTATAACATGTTTTCTGAAGAATCTCAAAGTGCGAAATCGATGAAAGATTAATCATCCGAGCTGTACAGAGACGGGATCGACGGTAATTTTCGTTGATTTACGTCTTCATATTTACATAAATATTCGCTAATGTGATAACCGTCGCACTCCAAAGAAGTGTCATCGATTATCGGCGAAACGCTTCCGCATATAATCGAGAACGGTAGAAATATTGACTTCTGGATGGAAGAAGGGCGGTTTGCGGAACGGATGGGTGGTTAACGGCTTTGAGGGAAGTTAGCGCGATGAATCAAGAATGTCTCGCGCATTCATCGAGTCTTTGGGACTGTCTGAAAGTTCTTCGTACCCGGTTGGTACGACGACGACGACGACGACGACGACGACGACGTGTTCAGTTTTTACTGGATCAAAGTACCAGCCTCCCTTTTTGGAGTCCTTTTACTTTTCTCCGACTCCTCAATGCGTCCTTTCAGCTTCTTCTCGTTCACACAATATGACGAAGTTTACGGTTTCACGGAACCCTGAGACTCATCTTGTTTCTCTCGTTCCTAATTGCCTGTGAGGAAAGTGCAGTGTTGCGAGTTTTAAATTAACTGGAAATATTATATCCTGCGCTTTTTCCAAACAAGGGATTTGAGGTTGGCTGCTGTGAGAAAGGCCCGATTTGAAGACCATTTGTAGAAAAGTTCTATTGGCTCTTGTGCTTAATAAATCCAGGCACTATTTACGTTTATCTTGTCGACACGTTATTAATGATATTACGGCTTTGTGATTATGTTGTTGCATCTATTTTCGGTCCGTTTGAATATTGGGGATTTAAGAATCGAGAGGGGACCGACTGGTATCCGCTTAGGACAGGAATCCCTCGCCACACCCCAGCAATGAGACACTGGACAGAAAAGCTCCTAACTTGCCACACCCTGAATGATCCCCCAAGTGTGAAACACGATGGCAAAACTGTGATTTTCATGGTTCCATTCCCTATAAGAATGGTCCCCGCTTCTGACTTTTGAAACATCGACCGACTCTTCTCTTTCCTGAAAGAGCATGAAAATCTCTTCGTGTTCCAGGTATTTAGGCAAAGCACACATGGTCATTGTAACTAATTGTCATCGCAGCGTACTTGACAAACGCTAAGCTCAAAATAAGACGGAATTTCCTACATTTCAGCTACTCGCTCGAATTCCGGATTGCCAATTTTGCAATAGAGGGAGAAATTATGTAATTGAAATATTTTTTTAAATATGCATCGTAGGAAAAATTATAATCGATTAAAAAGAAAGAAATTAGTGAGTCGTTTGGCAATTGGTTTATTATGCATCCGGACGGGTTTGATTTATCGAGAGCCTTCGAGGGGAACAGGATGTGCCCCCGGGGCGCGCCCGAGTCCATCTCATGCGAGTCTGGGATCATATGTCTGTATTAGCTTCTTACTCAGATTCTTACCCTCAAATTTGTATATATTTTCCGGACACACCTCTCTACATCCTCTTGGAATTGCTCTTTCTCCTAATCACCCTGAATGATCCATGTATGCTAATAGGAAACACGATCTGGTTTAATCTCGTTTTTTATTAGTACCCATTAAAGTAAAATATATATTTAAAATTGGTATGCTCTCTTTAGCTAATTGGTGCATGAAACGATTTTTGTAATCGAATTACTCCCGATTTCTTATTCACAGTAGGTAAACAAATTTCTTATCGTTTGATGTAAAACGTGTAGTGAGTAAATTTTGTAGGAGCCAATTAAGGCTTTTCGTTTTTGGTACATGCATTTTTATAGCAGGGCACTTCTAACTTTTTTACGAATATCAAAACCCTATATCTTTAAACAATTATATGAGCAAGGAAATTTTTTTCACCCTAAAAGCGTATAATGGATCTGCATGGATTTGGTTTATCGTAGTATATTAGCCGTGATGAGGAGTATTAAATAAGGGAAACAACCGAAAAATCAGGTATCGCTGGTGGATGACTAGTATACCCAGTCGTATAGCGAGAAATCGCCATGTAGATGCTTGCTAAAAGCGATTCGCCATAAAACTGAAACCACAGACCGTTCAGGGCACCGATAGGAAGTCTAATGGCTGCAACTTTTTTCACCCAGAAGTGCCTCGAAGAGCGTTTTACAACGCGCCATGCCATCCCGCGAAACCGTTCCGTCATGGAACGCTGGCTAAGTCACGCACTAACTTAGTTATTTTAACGTGGGCTTGATTCCTTTCTTTTTTTTTTTTTATTGAAAAAAAAGTCACTTCTTCGGATGAGCATACTTGATGATAAGAAAAACGGGTTTTTCTTTGTACCCTAGCTTCGTTTTATATTATCCACTCTTCTCGTTTTTTATGAATCCACCAGTACCAAATCTTTATTAGCTATCAACCCTCGTCTCCTCGTCTCCTTTATTCAGTCTGATCTTGATTACTTGATTACCCATATTTTCAATTTGCAGAGTTGAATGCTTGTGTCAGATATGCTACAACATATTCCCTCTATGAAATTATATTATATGAAAATGGGTTTGAAGGCTTTTATGGAATTACATTTAAATAAAACATGTCCGGCTGTGGCAAGGTATGAATGACAGGAAGAGACGAAAATACGTAACTGTGACCAAAAATGCAAATTCCCAGTGGTATTTAAAGCCATCGGAAACCGTGACGCATATGCCGCGTTCCAGCGCGTTTGATTAACCGGCGTGATTTATTCCGCATTATTGCGTGCAAGGGAATATTACACCACAGGCTAATTAGGCAAATTGGTTCTCGTGTACTACGCCACTCTTTAACCCAAGAGTAGGCGCAAACGTGACACTAGAGGACTGACTTTGTTTTTGTTCCTAGGAGAGAAACTCTCACCTCAAAACACGAACTTTATACACAATATTTTGTTTTTTCGATCTTTTAATCGTATAGAGTGTTATTTTGTTTACAAAGTACTTAAATAAAACGTGACAAGGTACTCCTTAACTACTTAGTACCCTTTTTAAAACTAAAATCGATTATTTATACTCTCAGGGTGAAAAAGTTTCTCAGTTATAAAACCGCGAATGATTTATCGTTAAAAAGTAGTAACTATGAATTACATAAAGTTATACGGGTCATATTTACATACTTATGTGATATAGTACATGAAGGGCTGAATTTTTCTTCGTATAAAAATGTATACCTTTGACATTATTTATATGAAAAATTTTGCCTGTTAAGTAAATTTTTATTTAAAATTCACTTTGTATCTTGCAAGCGGGTTTCAACAGTCGAAATACCTAAACTTGCTCGCTTGGTGTGTGGAAATGCCATTTATCTTTTTACTGTATGAAGCTCGGTATAAAGGAGGAAGAAAAGGGCGTATCAAAGAGCAAGAAATAGAGTCTTATCGGCGTCGTAAGGAGGCGAATAGGAGAGGTGAGTGAGAGTGGGATCGATTCTCTAGGGAACTATTATCGATATAATCGCTCTAGCCATGCGTGTCACCCCTCGTATATACCAAGCTTTCATTCTCGGTGGTAACAGGGCTTACGATTCTATGCATTGGGGATGATCTTGCACTGCGTTTACACCGATTTAAAAGTCGGCACGCGCCCCCTAGCGTGACCATGAGTGCCAACATACGAATTTTTCATAGACACACAACATAGCCGCGAAAAATGCTGACGTGTTGTTTTCCACGTGCATTTACATTTAACTGTTACCCTCTCGATTAAAGGGGTAAACTACCTAGTCCTTACTGTGGGTTGCGTTCTCTGTATATAAAACAGTTGACAGCAACAGTCATTAAAAAACGATTTTCGTCCCTTCACAAAGACCGGAGATAATCCCTGGATCTGTCAGGTGTTTCTCCAAACATATGAGTATGAAAAATTGAAAATCAATGTTAGAGGACAAGAGAGAGTTTCTTTTTTGAGACTATGCTAAAGTCGGGAAATAACTTTATTTTTGGAACGGGAATTTTGTTATTTCTTAGTTTTATGAGATTTTTACATTCCCATCAGAGAAGGTATTATTTTATATTGCTTTTATTTTTCGAGGTTTTGAAATAGAACCAATTTGAAATTGTTGAATTTTGAATACATCAATTTTGATTGAATACCGTTATTATATGTTACCTTTTGAATTATTTCTGGACACGGAGGTCTGCTGGTCACTAGGTCCCAACCTATAGGGGAATATAATTCTAAGAAAAAAAAAGCGAAAAAAGGGACTCCTACTCCCATACTTCTTTGAGCTCAAGGTTACGATCGGGCGTCTGATTCAATCCCGTCCTGTTTGCTTACCACAGTTTGGTACAAAAAAAAAATTTAATTTTGACCTCTAATTGTTGTAATTCTCAGAATTTCACGAATTCTTATATTCCAATTAGTATAGAGGTTCTTCACTTATCTTGGCATATCGAAGGATAGATATTTCGTGGGCTTTAACTAGGCTCTACTACATTTATTTATTATTTATTTGTATGGAAAACTAAATAGAGACTATTTCCTTTTTCCTCCTTCGACATCGAAAAATTGTAATCAATCTTATTTTTTATCTCTTCTTTCCTTATACGCTAAATATTAATTACAATTTCTAGTTTATAATTATTTGGTTCCCTAGAAACTTTGATATCATATCATAACATAATTGGATGTTTATTTTGGGTATTTTTTCCAATTTTTCCAGAAAATCGAAAAAAATTGATAAAAATCGACTACTGAAATAGCATTAGGTTTAACAAACTTCAGCATTTCATTATTCCTCAAGTTTGTTTCCAGTTCCGTACCAATGTGAAGGACATGTCAAATAAGATTGTCAAAATTTCTGTGGCTCGAATTGAAGAAAAATTGGTTTATATCTCTTGAATTAACGAGTCATCATTTTCAAAGATTAACAATCTCTTCTTTCTCAAAAACTATAAATAAAAATAGAAATAGCAATTCGTAGTTCAAAATTCACTAAAATAACATATAGTTAACCGATTTGCAAAGTTTTATTCTCGAGAACCTTCCTCTCCTGTTGAGTAATAATGTTGAACCCAATACATTTTCAGTCGATTTTTATCGTTTCTCTGTATTTTTTTGGACAAATTTGTTAAAATATATAAAAAATAAACATCTGGCTTGGGTATCTATCATCATCTTATAAATTTCAGGAATCTTGAGAATTCTCAACCATGAACTACTCTTCCTATTTTGCGTATCTACTAAAGAAATCACATTTCCATTCGTTAAGAATTATGTTTCTCCAATTTTGAAAAAATAACTTGTTCTTCACATTGTTACTGAACGAGCAACAAACGTTTTTAACAAGAAATTCTGAAGTTTGTTCCACTACATACTAGTTTGGTGGATTTCCATCGATATTCAATTATAAACTTCTATCAAAATTTAGCTTTTTTTTGAGAAAAATGAGATTTAGAAGCGTGGAAAATGAAAAAAAAATCATATTTTAAAAAACACGTTGTACGATCCTTTTTCACTCCAATAACTCAATTACAATTCTGTATTTCAAATTCTACCATCAATTACTTTTTCTTTTAAAATATGAAATTTCATTTTTAGTCTTTATCCAGTTGTCATTCCCATTTCTTCAAATATGCATGATAATTTGAATTTGTAGTTAAGTATAAATGCAATTATTAGTAGAACCAAATCGGGCAACCAAGAGTATTACGGGAAAAACGAGGGGTAAAAATTGGTTCAGGGGGTACTAAATCGAAATATAAGTATAGAAACATTCTGAAAACCTTGTTTGAATTCGATTAAACACAATAGAATATGTTTGAACAAAAAACTAATTTATTTACGCTCGCAGTACATCTTCTGCTCGGTTTAACTTGAGGAATACATCACAGGGTCTAGGCAAAGCCTATGTAGGCGCGACTGGCGGGCAGAAGATAATATTCACGTTAAAATCGAGTGCACGCCAAAGCGGCAAAACCGATCGGCTTGTCCATTGTTCCGTGCAATAACGTGCATGCGACGCGGAAATTTCCGAGTTGGAAATTTGTGCACCCTCCCGACTGCAGGGGCCAAGCTTTATGCATGCTAATCCTGTATTTAGGAGGGGGCAATCCATCGCAGTGCGTGTCTGACGCGACGAAAAAAAAATGTGCCCCCTAGTTTTACTAGTAATCGATGTCCAATATCGTAATGTAGCACACTTTTTAGAACCTCCAGAGCGAAACCACGATCGCCAAATGGTTCTTGATTCGGAATCCGGAACATCTAGACTCTGTATGATAAAATGAAATTCGAGAATCAAAATATGCTTACGTTCATCTTGAAACAGCAGTCTACTTTGTCACATGTTAGTGAGGTTCAACTTCATATTGAATTCAGGGTGGCGACTTGACCGGGAAACCGGGAATTTATTTGACTCAACCTAGACTTTTTAAAATTTTACTGAAAAAATACGGGAATGACCGCTTTCTTTTTATGAATCAAAAAGATACATCATCATTTGATTTAAAGAATATAACTTTCCTCCACTCTGATTCTCAAAATATTTAAATACATCTATATTTCATGAGAGGAAGAATTCGGATAGCCCAAACATACAGAATGAATTATTATTTACATTTTCTCGAAAAAAATTATTTATCACATTTTATTTGCTTATCCTCATTTATCTGACTTGAGACAGAGAATCTCACAAAATAATTATAGTTATTATTTTAAGGCAGGGAGTTTCAGTGAGGAAGTATAATTTCACTTGGAACAGGGAATTTTTTGCATGGAACGGGAACTATTCAAACTAATTATAATTCGGATTTAGAAGAGAGGATTTTAACAAAATCTTTCCTCCAATTCAAAATTCGTCACAATTTTCCCTCTTCCTGATTTTAAGTAAAGAAAGTACTTCAAGTAGTCTTCAGAGTAGAAATAGTATTCCCAAGAAGAAATATTTCTGAATTATGATAGAAAACTTGTTTAATTGTTTATTGCGAATTCATCCTTTTTTAATTAAATGATCGACTACTTGTTTAGAATTTAAACTTATTTGTTGAGAGCTGAATTTTCATGTTGAAGTTACATTATTTCAATTCACAATTCACCTCTGGTTGAAATTGTAACTACTTTGTTGAAAATCAATTCATATTTTTTCGGTGAAAATTCAAGTATTTAGTTGAACATTGATTTCTGAATCTGTTCGACAGTTGGTTTGTTAAAAGTTAGCTTTTTTTGTAGGTTAGCTTATTTTGCAATAGGCAATTTTTTTTAACTGAAAATTTAACTTATTCCTATTGAAAATTCCATATTTCCAATTGAAAATTAATTTCTTTAGTTAAAGATCCATTCTTTTTATTTCAAAATTCAAGTATTCAAATCTTTGTTGACAATTTATCTTTTTCAATAAAAGTTAATTTATCTGTTTAAAACTCAACTCTTTCAGTTGTTATTTGTTTAGTTAAACATTCATTTTTTTCATTTTTAAATTTGAGTTTTCAAATCTTCGTTGACAATTCATCTTTTTCAGTCAAAGTTAATTTATATCTTTAAAACTTAACTCTTTCAGATGAAGATTCTTAGTTTTAGTATATAAAACTCATTTGATTGGTTTAGAATCATTTTTTTTAAATAAAAATGTTACTGTTCCATTTTTCGTTGCAAATGATTGTTTTTTAGTTCTGATATTCGAATATTTCGTTGAAAAATTTTATTTTTTCTTAGAAAATGATTCTTTCTATTTCGAATTGAATCTTATTGTTTAAAAATTCACATTCATGGTTCAAAATTATGTGCTCCTGTTAAATATTTACCTTTTTTACATTCTCATCATTTATGATTGAGAAAGTATTAGAATCGTCTGAAATTTCACATCTTGAATTTTCAACG
>WSXT02145924.1:0-10379 GCA_011762715.2 Neuroterus valhalla
TTGTACCATTAGGCCATAATCCCTTTTGGGATAAGCGTGGCTCGTGAAGAGTCATAATTGTTTGAATTATATACACAGAATTATATATTCCTCACCATCTTCATCTTTTCTATCAATTCTTATATTCCCCCCCCCCCCTTTTTTTTCTTTTTCAATCCCCCTGATAATCTTAAGCTCGTCGCCCTCAATTTCTCCTTTTCTCCCTTTAGGATCTCTTTCTCCCTTGCTTTCACTCTCCTCGTCACCTATTCATCGCATTTTCAGATCTGGAAATAAACCTTCATTTTGGTATAATTAACTCTTTCGTTGGAAATTCAACCATTTTTTCAGGTTGTTTATTTTTAGTCAGGATCAGAACATTTGGGTGGACCAATACGACACGGAGCAGTATGGAATAGAGGTATCAGATGATTAGTTATACCGTATCACCAAAACCTTATGGGTTTCTTTTTCCCTAATCAGATCAGTAAATTTTGAACTTCTCATGCAAGAGTCGGGAAGTCAACTGCTGTTCTGAGACTTTGCCCAAACAATTTGCAAATCCATCTTCTTAAGTAGAAAAATCATCCATTTTGGTATTTCGGACTGGCGAATCATATATCCTAATATTTTCGATCATTTCTGAATCCTTCAACAAAGATTTACGAGTTATTAGAAAGGGTATGAAAACCCTGAAATCGGTAATGAATAAATTAATGGATAAATCAATAAACGCATTAGAAAGAGAGATAAAGATAAGGGAGAAGATATATCAGGGGAAGAAGAACAGAATGTGCAGGACATAATAATGAGAAGAGAATGAGAGGAGGTTCAGAGAAGCTGGCAAAACACAGTGGTAAAGATTTGAGAGAAATAATTCTCGGATTTGTAGAATAATAAAATCGAATTTTCGTTCAAGAACTTCAATATATATTACAATAAATAATCCATGACTTAAACTTTCTTCTCGCAGAATCAGGTTTGTAATGCTTTTCTCGCCCAGTTTGTGCTCCCATTGAAATACTTAATGTAAGACATTACGAGAGAAAAACAACTCCAAATAACGTCTTCCGGTTCCTGGAAGGCCCTGAGGAAATCGTATTGGATTCGGATCACAATTTTGCCATTGGAATTATGCGAGACGGCTTTTGTCCATTTATGATTTCCAGAGATAATACTCCTATTCTCATCAATGAAGTAAATGACGTAAGAAGGTATAAAAGAGTTAAACTACGAGTTATTAAACAGACAGCTAGCACGTATGTGGACATACCAGACGATGATGAGGCGAATAATCCTTCCTTTGAACCAGTCAGACAAGGACACATAGTTACTGCCTATGTCCCCTTTACAGGACGGTAAGGGCATTAGGATGGTCCACTCAAAGAGAAACAGTTTTGACATTGCTTCTTAAGTCAAACAGTAAATAAATAAGTATAGAAAATAGCAACACAGAATAAGCTTAATAGAGAGGATAATAGTTAACGATATTTCTTTTGCTATGTATTGAAGTTTGAGCCGTTCTACTCTCTATTATTATGTGCTATACACCTTTGGCTCTATTCCTCTTCTCTCATTTTCTTCCTTTCCTCCAATCACTCTGAAACTATTCCATCCTTCCCATGCTCAATCTTCCCCACTACCGCCATTTTTTTCATCTCGTCACAATGCATTCCCTTCCCTTCTTCCAACTTCACTACTTAGTACACTCTTCCGTATCACCACATCTCACTTCCAGCGTTTCTCTTGCGATCTCCTTTTATCATCTCCTCCTCTTTTATGAGTCTCTATTTTATACTGTCCTGACTCCCTTGATCACTTGTACACATCTCCAGCACAGCTTACCCTGATTACTACTCATAACGACTCGAATCTCACTATCCGCTTCTATAAGGTCCAGCTTCCCCTACTCCTGAAACATTCAATATTTGCTATTTTACTCTGGCTTAAATATTCCTACCCATTTCACCCCACCTTGCCTTGCGTTCATTTTTCCCAACACTCCGAAACAATTATCATTCAACATGGAACGTAACCTCTCCTCTTAACTAATGGAATCTTACTGATTCCCTTAGTGGAAAAATTAGCTAATACGCGAGTGCATGGAGGGAACAAAAAATACCAGCTTTCTATATTCATCTTGCGACATCTGCGGATTTTTGTTTCCGAAGCGCGAGTATAGTACGGGACTTCGGCACTTCGCCTTCTCAACATTAAACTCCATGTTATCCACCCCAACGCTCCAGCTGGGGCAGAGTCGCGGCCAACATCATAGGAGCGGGAAAAATAATAATAAAGCACTTCCGGTTTGGCATTGTGTCTGCAGAGATACTTTGTCTTCGTGTAAATAAGCCTCTTGGAATAAAAGAAGTGTGAGTAAGTCCTATTGACCCTTTACATATGTGTGAAAGTTTCCGTGCAATTTCTTGTCGTCGAGCTTTTTTGCATGTTCTTCACCTCTTTCTTTACATGTGCTTCCAGAAGGCAGGCTTTTAGATGGAATCATGTCCCCACTCCTAATATGAGGATTCCAGCCAAGGGTATCAGGTGCCTCTTGTGCTATTTCGAAAAGGAAACCTTCTTCATCAAATATTTTGTAATTACCAAAAAAAATTTGTAATTAAAACTCAATCAAAATGCGGCCCTGATCTTTCGAGCGGGACTTATATATTTACTTCAGAGTCTTGGGAATAAGGCCACTACGTCATGTCTCGGCATCCTGCTCGAAGAAGGCTGCTTGCCCTTGAATCCTCATCTCCTTCAACATGCACGCATCGTCTTCGGCAGTGCATTTGCTGCACTCGGGCACGTCGGCCTTCGACATATTGTAGAGATCTAAGGATGAGCCTTACTCTCTCTTATCTTCTCTCACCTCTCCTTCTGTCTCAGCACGTTTTCAACGTACTGGGCTATGTTGCCTCGTTGGTGCGTGAGCCAACCCTCAGTCCCACGATGTTATACGGCGTGATGTTGGCGTTCACCTCTATCTCCAGCTTCTTCTTCTCACTCGCCCATCTGTCGCAATCGAAAAAGGTATGTTCGACATTGTCAACCTTGCTAGGGCAGTAATCACAGTTAGGACTGAGTTTTATGGTCCTATGGTACAGGTAAGCGTTGAAGTGACAGTAACCAGAAAGGAATTAGGTAAGGTAAAAATTCACCTCCCCATATCCCCTGCTGAACCGCGGCTCCAAATCGCCTACCATCCTGACAGTCCATCTTCCTCTCGAAACTTTTCTCCACTCCTTCCTCTCTGTTGAAAAGTAGATAGCATCTCAAGAGTAGCGATGCTACCATCTGCATCATGTTGCTCCGCCATGTAGATTCTCTCCCTCTGGCTTTTGCTTCTGTCCTGGATGTTATCGATGCCGCAAGTTCATCGGCAAATCCAATAAGCTTCACTCCATCAGCAAGGTATTTTAACAAGACCCTTGACTCAGCGCGTACCTTCAGTTGTTACAAAGATTATCTGCCTATCATTGAGGTAATCGCTGATAACACTTAACAGATACTCAGGGACCTTGGACTTCTTCCTCATAACATAAAGAATGTCAATCTATCTCATAGAGTTGAATGCATTCTTGACATCAAACGTTATCATGATGCAGACATCCCTTTTCCAATAGCTTCCGCTCCAAGCCTTGTCAGATTCCTGAAGAGCCTCATTAATCGCTCCCAACGTTGACTTGCCTTGTCGGAGGCCGTGCTAGTTATCGGCTAGGCCCCCTGCTGCCTGTATGGCCGCCTTTAACCTGGCCCGCAGCGGAACTTCAAATATTTTCCCCGTGACATCGAGCATACAGAGAGGCCTGCACGAAGATTCAGTGACTGGGATCCCTTTGCCTTTGTCAAGCAGAACAAGCTTCTGCTTCTTCCACCTTGAACATTAAACACCAGCTGGGAGGCTCACTTGCTTCCAACTTAACCACCTCTGGCAGAATACCATCAGGGCTGGCGCCTTACCACTGGATATCTTTGAGGCTGCCGTCTACAGATCCTCTTTGGTAAAAAGAGGGATCGCTTTAAGTGGAGGTTCCCCACAATAACCTTGGATACATGAGTGGGGAATGAATTCTTTATTATCTGCTCCATCATTACGTGCTCATGGATCGAAATCGGCGCACGCCCAAAGGGCTTGCTGGTCACTATCTAGTAACTCAGCGTCTAAACATTACGATCTACAGACTCTCGAACTTCCACCCACTTACAGTACTGATTGCCCGATTTAGCACCATCTTGGCGTTCATGTAATCTCTGCTGGCTAGAGAAGCATCCATCCCTCTTTTACGAGCTCTGGCTACTTTCCGCTTCAAACTGAAGCAATTACTTCTCAGAACAGCAATCTGATGCGTCTGCCCATACACCGGCGGCTTCTGGAACTTCAGGGTCCGTTTTGGCATTGAAACTTTACACCTGCATAATCAGACCCATTGTCCTTTGCGTCAAACGCTCAATACTAGACCTGGGAACGGCCTTACATATTGGTTGAGTTACACAGCCCATACGGAAGCTTATATGCTGATGATCGCTTGCTGTGTAGTCCTCAAGAACCTGCCACTCGCGCACTCTCCTGGCTGCACCTGGAGAGGCCATGGTGAGATCTAGAATAGTCTCCTGATAGCTCCTTTGATAGCAAATTTTCAGAAGTAGATAGTGGTGTAAATCTCAATCTAGTTAAAGAGTGCAAGTCCACAGTTTTTTCGTTTCTCCCAGGAAAACGCTCTATTCTTCTTTGCGAAAATTGCAATATCGTGGCTGCATTCCTTATATGGCGGCAAACACCAATTGTGAGGTTTCGATATCGAGAGGAGCGTCGGGCTCCGTAACATGCGGCAAGTATGGCATATTGTCACATATTAATTTCTTAAATTTCACAACGAATGATACCAAGAGCAATAGTGGAAAACAAAAGTGCGAAACTGCTCTAGATGCTCAAAAGCTATCTAAAATGCTCTTCATTGGGAGGCTGTTCCCTCTGTTTCGTCTGAGGGAGAAGTCAACAAGTCAGGGACGTCTGCTATCACGTTGGGGCCTGGAGTTAAATCTTTGATAGCAAACGCCGTTTCTGTTGACAAGAGATCAATCTTCAGAAAGTCACTTGCTTGCTGAAAGACTTCAAGGCAAAGCAAATGGTATTTAACAACTCTTTTCAAGAGTACATCAATGACATCAGAGCAGCTGTTGGGAAAAATACTACCCGCATCATGGCATTGGAGGATACGTCCTCATCGAATGTCACAGATATTATAAAGCTTCAATCAGATTCTAAGTAAATTCAATATGCGAACAGTAATTTAAGGAACCAAGTATCGACACTGGTTACCAGATGTAACTAGCTTGAACAAAATGCACTTTGTCTGACAATGGAGATTCAGGGATGACCGGTCGCATAGTCTGAGGACTTGCCTGCTATATTCTGTGAAATCGCTGCATATTCGAATGTGCCATTTATTAAAGATTAGCTTTGTCTATTTACCATACCAGAAATACAACTAGTAACATTGCGTCTCACAATGTGCCACCAATTATTGGACAGTCCTCATCCCCATCTCCTGGTACCTTAGTGTGCTTATCTCACCTAAAAATTGACGGCCTTGACATTGGTTTCGTAGAATCAGTTAGAGACTTGGGTTCAAGGGAGACTTTTAGAGTACTGCACCAGCTCAAAAGGTAGACAATTTTTCATAAGACATTTACTTTTCAATTTTTTTCATAATAAAACTCCACAGTATCACTCTAGACTTCGTGTAATGAAAACGGTCCTCATAGTTCAACGTCACGAATCTTGTAAGCTGCAGAGATCCTTCTTGGTAAAGAATCCGCGTCTCTGGGAAAAGGTAACACAATCAATTAGGAATGCACTGTTGTCCGTTCACTTTAAAAATCTATTTCTTGTTTTCTCACTTCGTATTGATAATGCTACTCTTGAAATTTCGCACTGGTAAATTGTTACTGTTCTGATACTGACCTCTTTACATAGGCGTATTATCAATAATAATCCAAAATGAGATTGCGTATTTCCAGTAATTTTATTGAACCAACGTCATTTTCTATGTAAGACCAGAGTTGCTATAATTCTTTCTAGATAAGGTACATGTATTATTTGTTCCTCAAGGGGCTGTTTAGTCCTAGGGACTCAATAAATAAAGTCTAAATTCTATTTACACACCTTTCATCATTCGAACTATCCACTTGTTCAGGACAGCTGTTAAGATTCAACACAGCGTTTTTAACAAGTTTACTGTCCTAACGCTAGCCACTGCTGAAAAAGTGTGTCTGATTTTGAATATGAGGTAACGTCTGCTCAAGATGTCAGTGCTTGGAGATGCATTTCTCCCAGCTAGGAACTGTTTCACCAGGAGGGAATCACTTTGTGCTAGACGTTTTGAAGTTGTCAAACAGCTTCTTGAAGCGTATAATATTTCAGTAGCTTCTACCGATGGCTGTTGAATTTCAGAAATCTTCTTCCATAAAGTCTCGAACTTCTCAAGCTTAGGCGATTTCATGAGAAATACAGGAGGATTGCTGAACTGCGATGAGTTGGCAAGAAACTATGGATTCATCCTCGCTGATCCCTCCCTCTTTTGTTATGCCCTTCTTGCGCACGATGAGATCCCCATTTCGTAATTGCTGGGTTTTGATCACATACTAAACGTGTGAAACGTTCTATCTAGCCCTGATCTTCTTGTTTAGTTGGAAAAGGGTCAGTTAGTCTTCCGATCTATTATCATCTTAACCCTCTAATTCAAGTCAGTTGCAACGGTTACAGATACGAAACACAGAAGGAGGAGAGAGAGCGGCATTTGGACCAGCTGCGGTGTTCACGTACCTTCTAAGGAATTAGAGGCGATTCCAGCACATGGGGAAACATTAATATCCAGGTTTCTCCTGCATGCAAAAATCAGCGCACTGATGCAACATTTTGTGATGATCTCGATAAAGATACTTGAGGCGCTTGCATCAACTAAACAAAAAGATTGGCTGAGCTATATGGTTGACATCCCTTATTCAGTGCGTTATTTAGTAAATGGAATCTGGAAATTCCACTAAGGTTAGGGTCCGAAAGTTCAATGTCGAAATGAGGATCTACTATCACACGTCAAACATTTGGAAGCTGCTGAAAATCAGGCGGAACATTCCCAACGTTAATTGGGTTTAACGTCACGGAAAGGGAAGTACAGAAGAAGAAAGGATAAGTCAGTAAGATTAAAAAATCTCTTGCTGTCGCATCACATCTCTTCAGTGATATCCCTGTTCCTGTTCAAAACTCGCTCAAGTCCATAGGAGCCGAGCTTTCCTGAGAATTGGATTTGCGAGTCAGCATATCCTTTTGAACGAAGATGCCGAGAGCTTCAAATATTCCGAGGAGATCTGCGATGACTCTATTACTTTTTAGGACGAATACACACCAATCACTCCAAAATAGGTGGAGAAAGAGCTGAAGGGCACATGCAACTTATCCGCTGCATGCAGGTTTTCTAGAACTTTTGCTGGAAGGAGTTTAGTTATAAGATATCATTCATATTTTCATAACGTTCCAGTCGTCTCATTTTCTAATGATACTTATGGCATGCCTTAGATCATCAGCATAGGCTAAAAGGAGAACCTTTGTCAATTGATCGAGTGAGAATCTCCGCGGGTCACGACTCAGCAGAGAGTCTTCCAAATCACTAATTCTTGAGGTGAAAAAGATAAGACTGAAGTGTTCACCTCGAAATATCCTGCTATTGGCACTGGCTGGGTCGTAAGGCCCTCCAGCATGTGAATGAATACCTCAGCTGCTTCGTAAAGACTCTTCACTTCTACAGTGAATTTCGCGTTGACATCGAAATCTGGCAGTTAGCTTCATTGAAAATTGCAGTTTACTTCAGACTGAAGGAAAAGTTCTCAAAAATTATTATAGCTAGCAGTAATCTGCCTAGCAACAGGTACATTCTGTGGATTATTCATCCACTTCAGCGATTTCTCTAGAACCATCCGCGTGAAAATCTAGGCTATAAAATTCATCAGCGCGACATCCTGACCGGACTCTCAATGTCATTCAGGCCTATCTTCGAAAGAAATGTTATAGGTATCCGCTGACACACCGTACTGACCAGAAGTTTCGCCCAGTTTCCACTAGCGCAACAATTACAGGACACAATCCGAGTCCTACCTTCTCTCACATGTAATATGACATAATTTGCTTCCCTTGCGTACGTTACTTTCCCCCCTTCAAGGAAGGTATATTTTGGCGTAACCAGGGTTCTGATTCCCGATGAAAAAACTGTAATTGAAACATCTCGTGTGATTCTTCCTCTTAAAGGTGGCTCCTTGATAAATTTGAGGATTGCTCCCTCAGACTGCTATCTCCTACTCTTGTTCTAGCAGATTCTTTCTTGCCACTGTATGTTCCCTCCTCCCCGCCTATTCAACTTCGATCTTCCACTCGTAACAGATGGATCCATAGTGTGAGGGATCTAAGGGTTTCCAAAGACACGTGGTCTCTGTGATGGCGAGCCTTATGTTACTAAAACCGGCCTAGAGCTCGTGTTTTTTTTTCCTAAGCGGATGGCTGAGTTTCTCACCCTGACCAGAGTTGGAGGACCTTTATTAGGTGGTTCTGTGAATCGCCACGTTCCTGAATCAAGGATCACCCGCAAGATGCTACCTCTCCTACTCAAAAAGTTTGACTTCACCTTATAACACTTTTCATTTTTTTGGTTTCTTCCTTCTCATTTCCGAAGCCTTCACCCCGTTCCATCAGAACATTAAGCTTGGTCTGCATCTGTATCAAAGATCCTTTTTTTACGGTTATGCCAGCTTATGTTGGAGCCGTATTTTTTGTAGAAGGAGACGAAAGCCTTTTTTTACTAAAACTGGCCTAGAGTTTGTATTTTTTTCCTAAGCGGATGGCTAGGTTACTCACCCTGACCAGAGCTGGAAGACATTCATCAGGTGGTTTTAAATCCTAGAGGTTATGAGTCGCCACCTTCTTGACTCAGGAATCTCACGCAAATTGTAATATCTCCTACTTAAAGAGTTTGACATCACTATGTAATATTCTTTTTTCTTTGATTTCTCTCTTTTTATCTCCAAAGTCCTCACCCTGTTCCATCAGAAGATTAGGCTTGGTCTGGATCTGTATCACTAATCCTTTCTTTACAGTTATGCCAGCTTATGTTGGAGTCGTATTTTTTGTAGAAGGATACTAGAACTCGCAGTCACTTCATGACATAAGGCGATCTTAAAGGCATGGAATCTCTCGTTTTACGATACAACCTTACAACTATCAGCTAATCACACAGGAGCAAAACAATGATCGTTGATGGGAAAGCAGAAGGGAACACTCACTCACAGTAAAAACTTGAGGATAAATTTTGTTGCAGTTAGAATCTGATCTGTGTTTACTTTATATTTGCACGATGGTTGATAACACACAATTTTTTTGGAGATATTGAGTCTGGCTCACGTCACTTTCCTCAAAACCCAAGAATTTCAAACTTCTATGAGTTGCTGGGCGCCAGCCGGACACTTAAAACTCTACCCAAAATAACTGAATTGTAAACGCGGGCCAGTTTTTTCCCCGACTTTGCTCAGTCATCGTTAGAGCAGTGGGAGAGGGGATGGGCTAGCCGCTTCAAGAGATCTCACCAAGGTCGAAAGTTAGAGTTTTCCGCATAAATAAAGCGTGAATTTTCCAAGTTTCACAAAAAGGTGGCATTCATTTCACAATCTGGAGCATAAAGGATCGGTATCTGAATTTCGAGGCGTTCCAGTAACCGGAAACACATGGCAGGAGCCATGTTTTAAAAAAACGATTCAAAGGGGCAATGAGTCAAATAAAAGCAAAAGGTAGGTCGAACAAAAACAACTATTGACTACCGTAATTAAGCTAGGCGGGCTCTAACGCTCCGCCGGTACTCTCAGGGCAGGCAATTTATGAATCAAAAGATGTGGAGCACGATTCCATGTTTTATGGGGGTTCCAGAAACTACACGATTTTTAACGAACAGTTTAAGCCATACGGCACACGATGGTAGCCGAGAGCAAAGACAGAAAAAGGTGAAAGTAAGTAGGGACAACAAAAAGGCAACAAAACTAACTCTTCCACCATTCATGACAAAAAAGTAAAAGCCTGATCACGGGGAGTTCCTTCGGACTCACACTCACAAGATTACAAAACTGACCTCACCACTAACTAGGGAAAACACTGAAGCTAATTTCCGAGGTTAACTACAAAGTGTCTATAGGTGGGTACATATCACCACTACGTAGCGCGCCCTCAGGTTGCAAATAGAGGAAAGGCCCCTGAGGTTAAACACCCCTGAGGTTAACTGCGATTACAAGAATAAGCAGTCGCGGACAGCCGATAGGAACCAGTCGTGGGTGTGGTGAGCCCACATTGGTATAAATATGTA
>WSXT02145935.1:0-10379 GCA_011762715.2 Neuroterus valhalla
AAAGGTATCTGCAAATTTCACAAGGCTTAGATTCAGCGTTACGTAGAGGGAGTTTCGGGATTGGGGGGGGGGCGGGTAGCGCGTCTTAAGCCCTCCCCTGGCTACTTGCCTCTCGGCACTCCTCTCTTCTGTTCTATTCTGCTATTTTATTTTGTCTTATTGTATCTTTTATTCATTCGTCCTGTAAATTTATTTTATACTTTTTATGTTTAATCTAGAGAATTTAGGGCTAGGACTAATTGGTTCTACCAATGCGGTTACTACAAAATTTATCATAAGAATAGGTAACCTCACCTCAAAACTATTATCGTTATAAATGTTTCTGTTGTAAACCGATATTTGTTGGCTTTCAAAGTCTTTTTGGTTTTTTTTATCGGGAGTTTCGTGTAAAACACTATACACCTGCGATCAGAAGAAAGAGCTTCTCGTTTTCTACCCAGATATCAGAACACGGCCGGCCCTGAAAGTTCAAATGGGAGGACTCTTGCCGCTCACTTCCACTCGTGCGAAGGGGTTCGGAACCCCTTCCTTGCGCGACGGCGGCTGATGAGGATCAGCGAAGAAAGGAGAGGACAAATCTAAAAAAGGGTGGACAAATCTGAAGCGGACCTCATAGGCTATCTTTCTCCTGACCGTTGCGGATTTTCATGTTACAGTTTTATTATTATATCCTATTGATGTGTGTTAATATGTATTCCTAACTTTATTTGTGTCCTGGAGTGCCGAATGCTTAAATGAAAATGACCTGTGGCGAATTAAAAAATTTCGTGTATGATGTATTCTCCATTTTCTAATCTTGAGACCCCTTTGTGATGATGAGACACAAAAAGCTTGATATATTATTTTGAGACCCAATGCCCTTCCTTTAATACCGACCCAACATTCAATTTTCCTGTGATTTTGGGAACCTCACACCTTTTTAATAGCGACCTTTGTGATAATGAGACCCCAAAAGTTTGGTATGTAGTTTTCAGACCCAATGCCCCTGCAATGGCTACCCAATATCCCCTTTTCTTGATTAGGCGACACTTAATTTTAATTACTTATTTTGACCCTATTATCATGTCCCTTTTCTTGAATTTGCGACACATCATTGTAAATTAGTTAATTTCAACCCAACAATCGTGTACCTCTCTTTTCATTTTGAGACCATAACCTTTTCCATTAATTGTGACTCATGGGCCGTTGTTAAATTGAAACCTCTCTTGCACTTGAATGTAGCGAACATAATACTTTTATTGATTGCGACACATTGTCCTCATGATGCCGAGACCTCTTACTTTTTGTCGTTCATAGTATTGTACTCGTTTGTGATATTCTATATCTTATGTGCTTTATGAATTCATATTTCGCCCCTGTTATTTATTTGTTGAACGAAAACACCTTTGTCTGCTACTTTCATCCCTTTTCGACGACCTTTGATATCGATTTCCTCAGTATTATCTGCTCTAATGTCTGATGTTATTATTTAGAGACTCTTATTGTGTCTTTTCTACGATTGGCCCTTTAAGTTTGTTCATTTGCGATTCCTCCATTAATTTCCAAATCTTTGTGGGAATTCCAATGTGTAATGTCGAGATACCTGCACCTATGTTTGAATTGTTCCTATATTATCAATGTAGTTTTATTGTATTTTTTATAATATGTTTTTATTTGAATTTCTTTCAAATTCCTAAATAAATTGCTTACTATTGCTGTTATTAAACATGAGCTTTGTAATTAAGTAACCTCTCCCGCCACCATTGTTATGTTTAGACTGAGCTAGTAGTTTTCGTCAACCCTAATTTTGTGTATTAATTTGGATTTACCCTACGATTATTTCAATGTTCCTTTACCTTTCATTATCTTCGTCCATCTTTTTATTATTTTAATTATAACCTTTATCGATTTTATTTAATTTGAATGATCTTTCCTTTGGATACCGCATTATCTAATACCTTCTTTGTGTGTGGATTATCGATTGTTGAATTTGAGGTAAACCTTTTTTTCTTAATTTCGTGAGGTTCCGTTTATCTTTTGTCCTGAAATGTTGAGCGCTTAGTGATGTTCCCGCTCCCTTTTTGGAATATAGGTTTTTGTTTATCTTTATATTCTCCTCACTCACTCCGGTTTAATCGGTTCGCCTCTTTCCCAAGCAAGGGGTAGCGCCTAAAAATTTATTATATATTTCTTGTCTAGGCTGCTTGTTTAAAACGTCATTTAAATTCCGTATTTGATTCAGCCTTATTTCTTCCGAATAGGGTCCTTTGTGCGCTATTTAAAGAGACCACCAATCAATTTATTTATTGGAAAAAGTAGTGTTACAGAGCATCCTGGGAGCCACATTCAGGATATAACATCAGCAAAGGAGGTTTTCCGCAACAGATATAAACAACTTGTCCGAAAGATTTGGTCGTCTTATCTGTCAGTTTTGAACAAGATATCTGCGACGTACATGTTTGCCGTCTTGGTTCTAATTTATTCGTTCGGGCTGGTTCCATGGACAAAGAACGAGCTCAATGCCCTTGACGTCACTGCGCCCAAGATAATGCATATGAAGGAGAGCTTGTATTTCAACTCGTTTGTTCCGCGCTTGTATATCGAACTGGTAAGGGAAGTGGAGGTGAAGAACTTCCTGAAATAACACGAAGATAAGATGATCCACCGAAACTTTTACATAATTGTAAAAAATAGATCCTTGTCACCGAAGTCAACGTTTGATTCCCTCAAATCGTCTGGACTCGATTAGGGCACGGGAAGTTTCATTTTCTCTGTCCTGAAAACGCTATTAGGTAAAAAGGGTCCATTCTTGAGAAATTTCTCATGGTGAATTTTCTATAACTACATGTTCTTTACAACAGTTGGTATTGAACACACGAGCCCTGCCAGCTTACTGATAGACAAACAGGAACAAACTATGTTTGTGATCAAATTCTGAGTCCAGCTGACTGCAACATCTGAGTCAAAGAGATTGGAGAGGAGAAGAGGAATAAGGGCCTGAAAGAGCAGCTGCAGTAAGTCTTTTGGGAATATTTGTTTGAAATAATTGTTCTTATCATCGGCGCTAGTAGAGACGCGACGCCTTGACTGGTTCGTAACCTTCGCATCATACGTGCGTGCCAGAAATATGCAATCATCCCATGGTCGTAAGACGTGGCTACAGTTACAGTTTACCGCAGTTCTACTGGGAGCTAGTGACATTTTCCTGAATCGCAGTCACACCTAGGAGGATCATGCGGTTGTTCTCTGACCAATATTCTATTTGCGTATGAAATTTCCGTTGTATTCTTGTAATTTTGTAAAAAATAGCTAAGCTGTGCAGATAAGCAACATCGTTAGTAAGTTAACGAAATATTTGCCATTAGATTTGAATTTCTTCCAACATGGATTAGAAAGCATGTATATAATGCAATTCAGCTTGCACCAAACCTGTAAAATACCTTGCCAAATCCAAAATTTGTGGAAATGAAGAAAATACGCTTACATTCCGAGCACTTGGGTTTGATGTATTCAAGCTTTCCATGTAGGGTTCATATAAAGCGCAAAAATAACCTTAAAAAACATCTCGATCTGTTGATTTATTCAAGAGATTTCTCCTCATGTTGTTTTCGGAAGCACGGATTCAAATCCTGCATGAGCGTCAGCCAAGCGAATACAGCCCCCTCCTCCACCGTCATACGGTGCAACAGTTCTTGGTTCTAAATAAACCGCAAATACAAGCAGAAGCTAAGCGGCCATTATTCCATTTGTTTATAAGATCAAAACGTATTCATTTTTGCAGTTATTCTTGACAACATCAATAAGAAAAAATCATTCTTCCTTAATATGCAAAAGGAGAGCAATGCTTTATGATCCAAAATTTTTGACTATCATTGCTACGCATACGCTTCCTCATGACAATTCTACCTTCAACAAACGTGAGTTCACTGAGAAGAAAAATATTTTGTTGCGAACTATTCGTTATTTCCTGCGATATTTCTGCTCGAATTCATATAAGCACGCTGTAAGACATATTCTCGGAGATTTTTGAACATGTCCATGCGTTTTTGCAGAAATAACTATGTATTGTATAGAATGCAATTTCTGCCTATTTATTATTACTTTGCAAGAAAAACAATCAAACGATATTAACGTTTGAGTTTTCAAACTAGAGATTCTTGAAATGCCCATAATTTCTCTTTTGAAGATAGAAGTATACAAAAAGGGCGATTTCGGAGAGACGGAACTGTGGAAAGAGAAAAACATTCGTGCACGTATATATATGTAATGATGCACCTGAGCTTTTTTTTGGAGGAGCTTCATCTAATGTTGATTTTCCTTTTTGTTATCGGGTCCATCCGTTGAATTATTTGTGAATTTAATGGCACGTGTTGCGCGCAGGTGCTCTGTAATGAAGTGTGTGAGTAAGTAGGTAATTGAATCTGTGTGTATACCTTACATTAGTGACGTGCGCGAGCGCCTCGCGAAGTATACACAACATGGCATCTAATACCAACATTAATAAGACAAGAGAACGCCTTTGCTGTGGATGTGGGGAAATGATTGCAATAGAGCGGTATCCTGCAAAAGATGTATCAAGGAACTTCAAGAAAGCCGTGATCAACAAATGGGAGAATCATCTTCTACAATCTCACAAGATGCAGGTATCTCATCTCAAGCTCCATGAAAGAACTGATCTTATCGTGTCGGTAAACATTCTCAGGTGCCAAGCAGATCAAGGGCTCTGAAGGTGAACTTTGTTCGAAACTAGCTGCATCGGAGTATTTGGGGAAATTCTCTGCCCAACAGAATAAGAATCAACTGTCAATCGATTTTCCAGATCTACAACAGAGCTGTACAACGCGTGAGCAACGGTGTAAATAACTGTCACTCATCAATTCCCTCTCTTACCACCTTGGATGCGTTCATGCGGTGAGCGAGAAGAGAATTCTCGATGAAGTGCTTGGAGAAGAGGAAGAAAGGAGAAGCGCGCCAACCTTGCGTTGGACACCCCTGATCTACAAATACGAGTAGATATGACGGCAAATACAGCAGCAGGACACAATGTATTGAGTACACTGAGAAAAAAATCCATTATGGGGAACACGTTCCATCAAATTCATCTGACACGATCGTTGTTTGTGGAGAAAACCTATGTGGCCATCGTGTATGAAGAACACTATAAGTAGTTCCGTCGCCAATCGTGTAATTTAAACACGATATCGTCTAACAATGCCGAGATTTGCGACCTTCACATGGCTTTGGATAATGTCATTTTGAGAGTCCCTTTCAGGTATAACAGGAGAACCACTGCATCGGAACGGTCGGAAACTACCTGTGGATTCAACCGGGGAGCTTTCGATTATTTTGAAGTGAATTTACCGAAGAGAATTACCTCTTGATGTGAAAAAAATATATTTCCAAAAAACTCAGAAATTTCGTTGGTAAATTCACGAATTTGTACTGAAAAAACCATGAGGTCAAAGAAATTTTTCCGAAGGGATATGAGTAAATAAATGTGGCGGATATATAGAAGGGTGTGGAAATTTGAAAATACATTATCAATAAACATGTTTATTCTAATAAACCTTACACATAGGAGTTCTAATATAATTAACACTTAATAACGCTACGAAAAAAAAAAACTTATTATACGCTTAACAGATTTTGGTAAATCACAAAATGCTTAAGAGTTATAATATCATCAAAATGTGCTTGCATTTTACTGATGATTACAAGCTTGATAGTTTTATTTATATGTACAAACAGCGCGCCACTATAACCATTAACCAAGGAGATTGAGGTAGATTTTTCCATTTTCGGAATAAAATTGTTTCTCCAAAAGTTGTCGGTGACTTGCATCTTTGGCTTTTTGACATTTCCACTCGCTGGAACATTCAATCTCATAAGCGTGCAAATACTTATCAAATTTCATTGATTTCCATAACCGTAATACAAAAAAAGTATCAAGACCAAAAGTCGTGATTATATGAACGATTTCCCAAAATTCGCGTTCTAAATTGTTTGTGGAATCATCGAAAACTAACTGTCCTTTTCTAAATATCTTTGAGTTGAGCTCTATGTACGATGATGTTGATACGCACTTACGGTTTTGTAGAGGTGGAAGAACATAATTGAATTGTTTGAAATGAGAAATCTCTTCAATCGCGAATTTTTTGCTCGAGCCTAATATTTGAGTCCCATCTCGGAACATACGAGAATCTTCAAAGTAGTAAGCAAGTTGTATTTGGTGTTTTGTCGCAAGTGTGAATGGTAAATTGATGTTGCTTTGTTTTTTTTTTTGCGTAAGAGAGAATTTGTTGGTATTTAGCTTCGTACTTCATGCACCACACGTTCATAATGGGACCGATTTTTTTTATCAAATCTGGATAATGACGTAAATAATGATGTTTTGGCTTCTCATTTTCATTTGGAAATAATTCACGCCTCAAAGAAAAATAGTGCTCTAGACGTATTAGTAGTGTACTTGACGCATCATTTTGTAAATTCCTGCTATGAACTAAGTCAAGTACATGTCGCAAGGCTAGAAAAAAATTCCAAACTTCTGAGTCTTGTAGATATAAATCACCGAAAATGAAAGTGAAATATTTTATCAAAGTCTTCATTTGTGCAGCATAAAAAATCAAACAATTTGGTTGCATATGATTGGAAGAAATCATCGGAGGTTTGTCATCTTTATCTAATCCATAATCAAAATTTTGTATCTTATCATTTACAACATCGAGAGATAATATCTTCATTCCCATTATTTATTTAAGAATGAGAGCCAAATCGTGTCGTAAAAACCCTAAATATGCATCGTGCATTAGGTCGCATGCTTCATTCTCGATGTTATGATAACTTATTAGTACATTGAAAATGCATCTCTCATTGATTCCAGTCAACTTTGGATCCTTTGCAGCAAGATCCGATTCGTAGTTATCAAGGTTTCGGTTTAGGCAATAGTCAATAGCAGAACCTTCGCGTACGTCTCGAATAGAGGTCTTACAAAACCGACATGGATGAGAAGCATTAAATCCTTCGACAAATCCAATGAGACTGTGTACACCCAAGTTATCTCCAATAATCAAAGCCAAAGCAAAGTACACAACAAATTTATTTCCGTCGATTTTAATCGTTAAACCTTTTTCTTCCAGAGCAGACAGTTCATTGAGTAACATTGCAAAAATTTTAGCATTTCCGAAACGCTCCCTCTCTTTGGATTTGAATAAGGACACGACGAAAATATCGTTCAATCCATTTGAAGACGTATCAGGAAATGCCGGAACATTAGCGTAAACAGCACTAATTTTTGTTGCTGCCTTATGAGGACCTAATGTATTGCCACTTGTAAAATCATCAAAGTATACAAAAAGTGGAACCACAAATTTCCCCGAAAAACGACCTTCTATTTTTTTCCATAAAGATCCTTGACAAAAATGTTCCGTGACTTTGGATTCAGTCGACTTCACTATCTCCATGAAATCTTTCATTATTTTGAAATTATTTCGAACTCCTAAATATGTTTTCAACGTTAAACTGAGGGGTACATATTGACCAATGGAAGGCTTGACTGGATTCCCGTAATCATCCCGGACTTTTAAATCTTGAGGTGGAATGTATGAATCGGTTTCAGCAATTTTATTCTTACGACGGTGATAACTTTTTACAGTGTCAAAAGAGGAAGATAACGTTTGAAATAATTGTCTTACCTCACTTTTTTGACTTAAATTACAATCGACAATATCAAAAATGGCTTTTTCCAATAAAGTGAGCAATCCATCGTTCAAAAAAAAATCGAAGATATCCAAAATCAGCTGTATCACTGAATTTTCCAAAGACATTCGTTGATGAAGAATTTTGGTAATACTTTCTACTGCATGAACAACTTTTTCATTGAAACTCCTCATGACCTCGTTCGAATGACTAAGTTTCATATATTTTTTAGCAGGTGGATTTTCGGAACTGAAACTTTGCTGTGGATAGGATGTTTCATGGAATTTCATTTGGCTTGGACCATATTTTTCACCAACTTGACGGGGATAAAGTACTGTACTATGACCATCATAACAGACACTTACATGTTGTACAAAGGATTTTTCGTCAATGAATACTCGATCGCAGTCATTAACGCTGCATGTGTATTGGTTTGTTTTTGTGTATGTGTGTTGATAAGTGTAATGGTGTAGTAATTGAGAAATGTTTGGAAGGTAAATATTACACTCTACGCAACGGAGCATGATTGAAGACTTGAAATTATATATTTTTCAGTGACCTGACAAAACGATTTGAAATAATTTGGAAACTATGAAGTAAAAATCATATTTTCACATCACTTCAAAAACCCGAAGAACATCAATGAATACTTGATTCAGCTTATCAACTCTTGCTGCTCTCTACGATTGCTTATATCTTTTGCGACCCTTGTGAGAAGTGGAATTTTAATTTCTTTCATTGGGCCATGAATATCAAAAATTAATCTTTGAATGAAAAGCAGTAAATGCCGACAATCTGGTGGGAATCCCAATAGCATAACAAGATATAATTGCATCAAAAACGATATGGAATCCTTCATTAACTCAAAAACCCATTTTTCTTCTCCAAGGTGCACTTGAATTAATTGTGGTGAAAAGGGTCGTTCTTCGTTAGCAATAACTACAATGCGAGGAAAAGATTCGATTTCTCCTAAATTTTCGTACGTGAAATCTAGCGAAAGCTGCAATTAGTATGGAAGTTGTTACTCTTTGGGGTCATTTTTTCATTTTCAAAAATTGATCAAAATTAAAGAATCGAAAACTGATTCGAAAAATCTGAGAATACAATTTTCTTGAATGAAATACTTTGACTATAATTGAAGAATCACCGAGGAATCTGTATACATGAAAAACAGTAGGATTCCACTGATTTCTTAGCTGCACCCTTTTCACTGTTAAAGAATTGCCTTTATGTACGTTGATTGGTTGAACATCAAATCAGTGGGAAGAGCGTTATTGAGAACCCGGTGGGATTCCACTATTTTCAATCAAAAGACTGTATTATCTACCAGAATGCCAGCAATCAACTTTTTCTGCGTAATTCATTATTCGAAAGAACCTTTTTGAATGATTCAAAATGACTGAGAAACATTTGAGAGTTGCATATTCTTGAAAATTCTAAGGCACTAATTGAAGTAATCAAAACGCAAAGGAATAGATAAAGAACAATATTTCAAATTACCAGTTGGGGACTGAAATGGTTTTTCAGCACCGGCCACTCACAAAAAATTTCGGCAGCGTTGCGTATTTTAAATTTTTCGTTGCGATAAGCGTACGTTGATTCCCAATAAGGTTGAACAACTTCGTATGCGCTCTCTGTGTTTTCTTGCAGGAATGTAACGGAAGTCAGAACTAGTGAATTAACCACTGGTTCTATTGAAATTTGCTGAGGCGACGATTTATCTTTTCTCGTAATCAAGCCGCTTTTCCGTAGATCCCGTAGAAAATTCCTCCACTTGTCCGCAAATTTCCCTTTTGGGGTTTTCCCGGTGGTTTCATTGTCATACCAGGTCTTTTCATCCTCATACTTGAAAATTTCAACAGTAATTTGTGCGAGTCGTTTCAAAAATAGCAGGGGATTCCCTGAATTGATAACTGCTCTGACATCGGTCCGTTATATTAAAATGCGTGTGATGTTCGTGCGCTCAGTGTCATCAAGAGTACGGTTTTTGTTGTAACTTGCACAAATGGATTCACCTCTGGCATTTTCAAGTAACAGAGTAAGAAGCGTCTACAAAAATAAACGTGTTACTTGTTTTCATAAATATCGAAAATATTTATGGTGTTCATCTACATGTAAAGTATGCTTTATAAAGCCTTTGAGCTCCCATATAAGAATTTAATTACAAAGTGAAACACTTCAACACAAAGCAATCCACCATCTGGAATACACCCTTTAGTTTTTTACCTTGGAAATACAATGTCTACTTCGCTTTCAGTGACCCTGAAAACATTTCTACATCGAATTTCCCAGAATTAAAGACATTTTTACGAAAAGCAATTCACCATGTTGAATTCGCCTTTTTGTTGTTTTAGAAACTCAATAATTGATTCGTAATCAGTAATCATACTATCTGCTAATTTTTTTCTCATTGACTTTAACATCGGACTTTAACATCAGTTTTCTCTATAAATTTTGAACACTTTATTTATTGAACATTTATTCAGCATGGTAAAGTTAAAATGTATCAATAAAGAAAAATTGTACTAAGGTAATGTCAAGTTCGTCTTCAACATAAAATCCATTCGATCCAGAAACCGAAATTCTTCTGTTTCCAGTCTAGAAGATATATATAGAAATTTATATAGGCTTTTGATTTTCGATGTCATGTTAGCAATAATTATATCAAATATAAAATAACTACATGTGCACCTACTGTATATATA